>VZUI01054074.1:0-291397 GCA_013401135.1 Cettia cetti
GGCGGCGGGAAAGGCGGTGCCGCGGGTCCCGGCGGCGGCGCTGCCCCGAGCCCGGCTGTGCCCGCTCGGCAGCGGCAGCCGACAGAGCGGACGTGCCCCGGGCCGGCGCTGGGGGCGATCAGCGCGGCCGCGCCGGTCTCGGGGCGGCGGGATGAATTTCCCTTCAAGGGAGGATTTTACTCGAAGATGTTCCCGGACGCCCGGCGGGGAGAGTGACACAGCCGAAGGCGGCAGTGGTGGTGGTGGCCGCAGACTGGATCTTAAAGTTGTTAACACAGTTAGCTCAAAGAAAAGTTATTTTAAAGTAAGCGTATCGGTGACGGTTGATACATGACCACTGGCTATTGAGAGGGAGGAATTAGAGAGATGAAATCCCGTTTATCCCTGTGCACTGCTTTCCATTGTTCTTCAACCTACTGTACTTTTAGTGATAAAGACAAGATTGGAAGGCTTTGAAGTGTTGTCAAATCTTGTTAATTTAGATAAAAACAGCCTTTAGATGCTCTTTAGGGATGTCGTTGTAAACATTAAGTATCTTGATTATATAACATTTCAAGGAATCTGCCAGGATGTTGCCAGACTTTGTGATGAAGAACCTGATCTTCCAGTCATGGAAATAAAGAGGAGTTTTGACATTGATTCAGTAGGAAGCAGGATAGCATCCACAATTAACAGAAGAAAATAGTTTGTGTTATCTGTTGCTTATTTTGCATCTCTTGGGTTGGGTATTTTAAACATTTAAACACTGTCTGCAGAAAATGTAAAGAGCATTTAGTTTGATTCGGTGTTTTCTTTTTCGTTCCTCTGCACCTTTAAGCTTTCTTTCCTACTTTCTAGGAGTGTATTGATCTTGTTCACTCTTTCTTGATAGAGTATTCTGATTAGTCACTTATAAGGATGTGTTCAATCACGTGATGCATAATGTGTTTTCAGAAATGTTTTAGATTGTGATAGATGCAAGGGTGAATAACCAGTGCAAACACCATTGTAACACATACATGCTCTGCGTTGGGGAGCTGAAGCCCCTTTTTACAGCTGTGGGGAAAGCACAAGTAAGTGTAAAAGATTTGAGGTGTGGAATTTAGAGCTGACACTGGTTAAATATTGTTCCCTCCCTGCATAGTTACCCACTAAATAACATTTTGGCAGAATATAAATTGCTAATGGAATTTCAGTTCTTGTACATCTCTAATTCTGGATAGATCTATACAGGTTCAGCAAATGTCACATTGTCAAACTAGTTTTTCAGAAACCTCATTTAGTTAACCTGATTCAGTGTCATCAGAATATTTTAGATTAATGTAGAGAACAGTCCTCATCCAGGTATGTTGCATATAGTCATGATGCAATGTCTGATGCACTCAGTGTTGCTTGTCTGCCTCATAACATCATCCATGTTTTTCTTACATGCTTTTTTAGGAAAGAAAATCCCAAATTTTTGTGGTTGTTTTGTGGAAGACAGCAGTAAAATCTTTGTAGATTATAGACTGAAAACACTAAGCTTTCCCCCTGCTCTCCCTTGTGAGTGACACCAAATTTTAATCTAAAAAATTTAGTTTGTGAATGGGTTATCTGTAGAACCTTCAGCACATGAGTAGACTTTACTTGTGACAGTCATTTCAGTGGGGCACATTCCCAAGAGAACATGCATGCAGGAGAATGTATGCCAGTGTATTTGCTGCACAGCCAGTTTTTGTCTTAAATACCTTTTTTCCATGCACAGTTCTGAGGAAACCTTTTCTAAAACATCAAAATATTTCAATGCTGTCACTTCAGAAGGGTGCTCAATTCAGTGTTTATTCATCTTGTCTGTTAGTAAGTAATGAATTTTTTTGGAGCAGCAATCATTCCACCACTGAAGTCAATGTAAGTGTATTAACTATTTACTTGTTGAAAAATAGTAATCAGCTGTATACTTACTAATATTATTAAGTATTATAATTACATAATGATTGTACTTAGTTAAAAGTTAGAGGAGATTGCAGAAGTTTCAGAATTTTTTTGCTTGTTTTTCATGGTTTTCTTCTATATAAAAGAAAGTGAGTTCATCTACATGCCTCCCAACACTCAGGGATATCCCGATTTTTCCTAAGCTGCTTTTGTAGTAGTAATTTTTACAGGGTAGTTTCACTATATGTAACATAATAATCTGGAACTGAAGCAGTCAATTCTGTCATGTTCTCCACCCTGTTGTTTTTTTAGTTATATTGATAAAGATGGATACTAAAATGTTATTGATGTAATTTGCCATGACTAGTAGGAAAATTATTTCTTTTGATATAGCTAGGGGAAACAAGTGGTATGCTTTTGAGAACTAAGTCTATTTTGGAAATAAGTACACATGTACATTCAGTTGAACCAATGAAGAGTTGCAGAAGCTCATGAAAAAGATGAATGAATGATGCATCTCCTAGTAGTATTATGCTAAGCAAATGGTACAGTGATCTTTTTGGAAAAGCTAATGCTGTTTTTGAACTGCAGTTAAAATATGGACTCATAGCTGTTTGCTGTGTCTCCATCAAACACAGCAACTCTAAATGCTGCTGTATGGCAGCTCTGCAGAATTCTACATATACAGAAATATAAAATGCCTCAGCATCCAAGTCTTCCCTTTGTTGCTTACCCACAGGCCTCGTTCTCTCCTGAGAATGCCTTTCAAGGAACTTAGAAAATAAACTCTTATACAGGAATTCAGCTCCCAATGCTGAGAACACAGCTCTTCAACAGAGGAAAGAGGCAAAGATGGGCAGGTCGTTCTTTGACTGACAGACTGCAGATACGTTGGTGGAAGAGATCCTCTTTCCACAGCACAACCAGGAGAAAGAAAGGATGTACAAGAGTCTTGGGCCTGTTGGGGCTACTGTTAATACAGGGATAAATGAAGGTGTGATAATGAACGAACTACAGATCTCAATTATGAGACACCCCTCTTCTTGTATCACTGCCTAAAATGTAAAATTGCCAGGTATTGCAAATGTAGTGGGGAGTAGACACTTTTTAACCCTCTTGCATTCTGGTTTTTGTAGCTCACAATTCAAACTCCCAAACTAGTGGGAATAATCTAGATATATGCAATAGTTACTCATCAAAACTCTAGTATTCCCTTAAGGATTAAAATGTGTAATTTAATGCATGTATAAGTGTATAATTTAACGTATCACTACAAATATTTATGAAATACATAAGTATGTATTTTTGGCATCTGAAGAAGTTACCAAATACTGGCGAGGGAGCTAATGGTGAAGAGTGCAGTGAGTGAAGAAAATGCTACATAACTGAAAATTTGAGAGAATACTATTGAGCTACATTTATTAATTTCTGTGGAGTGTTGCCAGCTTACCTTTTCCCTTTGCAGGTGTTCTGTATTATCAGTAGTCTCAAAATATTGCAATTATAATATGCCTATTTCATGTATAAACTGTTTCTGTAGAGGAAGGCAGAAAACACCTGATAGATACTGGCTTTTGCACTCAATTTTTTTAGGACTGCCATCTGAGTACCACCAGTAGGCTTTAACTCTTACTATCTTTTGAAACTTATTTTAATAAAAATGTGAATGACTTACATGGTTAACCTTGCTTCCCTTTGAGCAGTTCTTCAGCTCAGCTCTTTGAGGGGCTGATGTTTGTTTCTTTTGTCCCTCAGCAGGTGGCTACAGTTTCACTGAAATAGCTGATCTTGCTGTGGAACAACATCTGTGGCTTTTTGGGGTCATGCTGCCTGGAGTAATGCAAATATTTCCTGCTGGATCTGACCTTTATTTTTGTTTAAAGATATAGCACTAATTTATTGCTTAGCATAGGATGTTGTGTTGGAATTTATACGGAAGGACTGCTGTTACTCAGATCTGACCTCCATCTTTCACTGCTAAGCTGCTAAGAAGCAGGGGTGTAACCTTTGTGGATTTTTCAGAGCTCAATAGAAGGTAGTAAAGGCAACTGAAGTGAAGAACATCAAAGGAGCTCTGCTATGTCAGACCAGTGGACTTTCATACTCAGGGCTCAGTCTCTGACAGTGACATTAAGGGATGCTGTTTGGGATTATACACAGACCCAGCCATTTTGTGAAGCTGCTCTCTTGTACTCTGCCTGCATACTTGTTTATCATATTATGGATGGTGGGTATATACCTGCTCAGTATTTTTAGAGCCCATTTGTGGACCTGCAAACCAAGAACTTTTCTTTTTTAAACTTGGTGATGCTTTACTATCTTCACAACCTCCTGTGGCAGCAAGTTCCAGAAGATTATTATTCCCTTTGTAAAGAAGCACTTAATTCTTGGTAAACTAATGTTGTGATAGCTTTGTAAAAGGTCCCTTAGTTCTATTAATAAAGGATTTAGAAAACAGCTTTACATTAGTTTATTTACCATCTTCCTGATTTGATTGATTGTATCTTGCTTCAGTCTTTTCTAACTAAAGAGCCGCTCAAGTCTCTTTTTCTAAGGCAGGCACTCCATCCTTTTGATATTTTGTTCTCTGACTAGAGTCTGTTCTTGAGATGCAGAGACCAGAAGTACTTGAGACGTGGATGGACCAAGGTTGCATAAATGTGCGTTGTCTTCTTCTCAGTGCCTTTCCTCATGATACCCAGTGTTTTGCTAGGGGTTTTCTTGCTGTTGTACATAAGGATCTATCAATAATGACTGCTGGATCTTTTTCTCCAGTCATTTGTCAGTATGGTGTATATGTGACTGAGATTATCTTCCATGAGATGTATTAGTCTACATGTATCTACACCGAAGCTCATTTGTCATCTTTTTCTCCACTCGGAGACTTGCACAGTGCTTCTGGAGCTCTTTGCCATCAAGGTGGCATTAATTCTGTGCTCAAAGACAACTTCTTGTCTGTCTCAATTTTGCCAACAGTATCATACCTTATGAGGTTTCTTTTGCATGTGTGAATAAAAGTGTCATGGCAGATCAGAAAAGGAGGTGTTCGTAGCTTTAAGAATCATTTGAACATAACACAGGCTTCCGGTTTTTGGTTGGTTTTTTTCTTTCTTTGCACCTCGGTAAACTCAGACAGGTTAATGCTGTGTGCAGAAATCCAGACCAGATAAAACAGAAAGAAAACTAAAAAAATGCCATTCCAACTGCAATGAGTGGGGAAGTTGAGAATGGTGGTCTATGGTATTTGACCCATTTTGATTGCTGTTAAATTATTTTTAATTAAAACAAAGAAGCTTTTAAAAATATTGGAGTGCAAAGTGGTATTTACTCAAATACCTTTAATGCTTTCCTAGCCTCTCTACAGATTCAATACACAACAGCCTTAACTCCAATGCTATCTAATTAATCACCTTTCATTTGTGCACTACATTTCATAGTAAGATGAAAATAATAACTAAAGCTTTTGTTCTCCTCCCTCCCAGTTGTATTAGACGTTAGACTGGAAGCCTGCCATATAGAAGGGATCTCTTCATGTTCCTTGGTCAAAGCCAGGCTAGTAATTTGATACTCAAAGCATGTCACTTAGAAAAGCTGCTGCATTTCCAACAGCATTGAGAGTGAGGTTTAAAGAAACATCAGAAATGTATTATTAGTGTACTGTGCTATTACTTAGTATTATTTAGTAATAAATGTGGTTTCACAGCACAGCAGGTAACTCCAGCAGCATGTCTGTGATGATCCTGTTTTCCCTTCTCCAGTCACCGTAACATACATCATCCTTTATAACCCTTTGCAGATTTACTTCAGCACATAATTCTGGCAGAAGACCACTCCTCCGCCCTGGCCACTGACTTAAAAAGCCAAAACAAAACAGAAACCTACTTTCTGCCAGACTGAATCTACTTCACAGAGGACCTTATGAAGATAGTGCAAGGGAGGACATAGAGCTATGAAGGTAAATGCAAGAGGAGAGCAAGATGGTTGAACTGCAGCAGTTAATAATTGCCTTAATCTCAGTCTGTTCCTTGATTTATTGTTATTCAGGTACTTGGCAGAAGTACAGGACTATTTTAGTAGGCAGCCTATTGCTTTGTTAATTTAAATATTTAGCTTAAAGAATTACATTTTACTTTCTTTGAAGAAAGGCCCCGGCTGCTTTACCACCCATTTATGAGTGGCTGTCTGAAAGAATGTTACCCACTGTAGTTGATGCAGCAATAGGATTCTTCTTTCATTTTGTTTTGCACTATTATTACAGTTCATCAGAACAGCTTTTTCAAATTAGCATGTATTCAAGTACATAACAAATACATTTCTAGAACTTGATTTTTGTCATGAGTGGTTTAAAGTTATATTCCTGATCTATTAAATGGATGCTGTTTGCTGGAATCTGTAGCAACCAAAACAAGGCAGTTTGCACAAGAAAAAGGTTTTGGTGTATTCCATTTGCATGGTGTGCTTGAAACCCACCCAGAGCTACTTCACAACAAGTATGTCCATGTGTACAAGTAGCTGCAAAGTCAAAACAGTTTTCTGTTGGCTGATGCAGCTCAAAATTAGTTTAGTGTGGCACAGTGAGCCCTTGGTAGCCTGCAAGGATGTCATAGATGGACATGAACACTGTCAGCCTGCAGTATTCCCCTAATACTTACAGACCACAGCAGTGATAATTGCTGAATCTCTGCTGAATACATTTGGCAGCAGTGATAGAACAGTGCCACATGTGCTGCTTATCTGCCTTAAACAGACTATCATTGTAAAAAGTGGAACTTGTGTTCCATTGTTCAGTTGTGACAATATCTTCTTGCATTAGGATGTGTGCAATCATTCATCTAACATTTTTATGAGATACTTCAGAATCATTAGCCAAATTTTACTTTGTTCTTCCCTAGAAAAAATACTCAGATGTGGGTATGATGGTACATGTGAATGAAGCCACACCCTTGTGGGCATCCAAAAAATATTGTAGCAAGTTAATTTCTTTTATGTATACTTTTTAAGAAAATACATTAAATCTCAGTAATTCATAAGGTCTGTTAGGCAGCTAGTAAGAGTGGCATTAGTACAGTGATAGCATTGTACTATAAAAATCTATTATATTAATGCTTACCTAAAACTTTCAGCATTTTCAAGGTTTTTCCATGTAGAAAAATAATACCTTTAACTTGGATTTCAGACTTTATAGTAAAGCCACTGGTTTTTCTTTTTGCCAAGCTTTTGAGTATGCTAGATTATTGTTAAAAGACCACAGAAAATGCACCTTAGCTAAAATACAATCATAAACCAAATTCTATTATATGTAGTTTATACTGTTTTTGCTTAAAATAAGCTAGGCAGTAACAGAGCACTGCTAAAACTTGGCTAAAGGATTCAAATATACAAGGTTCTCATCACAGGAATTAAACTTCAAATGAAAGTTTCTCAGCAAGTTAGGGTAACTAGGTCTTCTTATTAAATTAGGTCTCTAATTTACTTGCTTGGGATTCAGCTCTACCCAATCAGTTTGTTAAAGAGCACATTACTTCATCTGCTCTGAAATACTTTTACACAAATATTTTGCTGTGTTGCAGCTAAGGTGAAAAAATGTTTTCTAAACCCTGAAGAGACTGGCCTCCTTGCTGGAAATTTTCATGTGCGGATTTCAGATTACTGTACAAAGTCAAATATTCTCATTGATTAATCAGGCAATGAAATGGGCCAGAAAAATCTAGAATAGAAATTGAGCATCCAGTCTGCTACTGATTTTGTAAGTTGGATCATATTAAATATTTCACGTGGAAGACATACTGCAGCTGGGAAAAAGTTCTTTTATCCATGTATTCTATCTAGTTTATGAAATTAAAAGTCAATGGGAGTAGAATTCAACACATTATGTCCTAGTTTACAAGGGAGGAAGAGATACCGAATATCATTTTATGGGTATCTTATTATTTTTATTTTCTCAGGAGAAGATAAAAATTCTTGATAGGTGTGTGCATGAACATAGAAGCATCAAACAAAATATTAGTTAAACTAAGAACTAACTTGCAGAAGTTCTGTATTGTTTATTCATAATAGTAATTCTTTAAGATTTGGTATTGATATCAGCTGATGTCTCCTGCAAACTGATTTGGTACTGCAGCTCACATTCTAAAATTGCTCTTTATCATCTGACACAATGACTGCTTTAATCTTATGAACAATCATGACAAAAGTAGGTAGCAAGAGAATTTATTAATAAAAGCAGAGAAGCTCACCTGCAGGTTTTGGGAGAGGGAAGTCATGCATAGCATCAACTGTCCACTTGCTAATTTTTTTTTTCATTTCAGTTTTCTGAAACAAAATTTATTAATTCTTTTAAGAATGTAAAACATAAAATGGCACTGCAAAAGAGCTCAATAAAAATTCACAGAAAAACGGAGTCAAAAGTAATAGGCTTTCTTCTGAAGGTGATACACTTGTACTGGGAATCAGGCTATGCATCAAGTCATAGTAAAATGCGTAAATGAATGTGGATGATGCAGCAGAAGTGGTGGATCATACAAGCAGCAATCTGTCACAGTAGGCTTCTGCTAGGTTTTGTTTGTCCTGCAAGGACTTGTCAGAACAGACAGCCCACCTGGAGATGGAAAACTTCCTTGAGCCTCTGCCTGCTGTTGCATTTTGTGAGTGGCTTTTGACTGAGACATCTGACGGTTGCTGGCTGGGTTATTGCAGATCACTCGAGCTGGCTGTCATGGGATCACAGGTCCACTTAGAGGCAGGCAGCAAGGCATAGGAGTTTGAGGCTTGGCCAGATTTTATATAATTGTATATAATTTTATATAGCTTTAAATGATATATTACTTTATTAACCCCAAAGTCTGAGGAAGTCATGTGTTGGTTAAATCCAGTGTATCCCAGCTGAGGTCACCTGGAAATCATCTCCTTCATAATTTGAAAATGATGAGAAAGGAAAATTTCTTTATAACCCATAAAAGTAAGCAACCTACAAGTGCTAATCAGTCCTGTCTTTTGTAAACTATGTCCCTGTTTTCTAAGTGGTCACTCAGCCAAGTTACTGCATGCTTGCCTTTCACTGCTAGAAATGAGTTTGAAGTGATTGCACTGTAGTGAGACTTCTGGCATGAGAAAACAAGTCAGTTACATCTGACTAATTCCTATGCACTTCGTACAGTTGTCAGTGAAATGAAGACTCAGACCTGTTCTAATATTTATGTAAGACCTTTTGGGCTCAGGTGGTTTTGACTGATATTTTGGAACTATTTAGAATTCTTGTTAATGCAGTTCTTTCTATCAAGATCCAACTTCTATAGATCTACCTAAACTTTTTAAAATTAAGGTTTTATTCCCATCTTTCAAACTATCAATTTTTATGTTATTGGGCCAAGGTTCTACCTACACAACATGCAGTTGTGTGAAAATAATTTTTAGTCATGGTTTAAACAAAATGACTTAAAGCAGCTGATTAAAAATACTATTGATTTTACATTTTAAAAAGCGTTCTGTAATTCTCTTATAGACAAAGCACGTGTGTCAAGTAGAATGAAGTAATTACTAAATTGTATGTTGAAGCATCCTCCGAAAAAACAGTATGATGTTTAATACCAGAAATCAGTTTTGGTATCAGTTATAGTACAAATGCTTTCAGTAAAGAAACAGTCTTTGAGACTGAGTTATCTGTAGAAGATATGTAGAACATACAGATATACCTGTATGTTGAGAAGATTGCACACAGTGCAGCACACACATGGTGTCAGGCTTGGCTCCTGGAGTCCCTGCAGCTGTGCACACCAGAGCAGAACACTGGCTGATGTGGTGGATCTCTTTCAGTCGCATTATGGACATGGCATGGCCAGAACTAGTTGGTCCCAGCCACTAGAGAGCAACTGGGAGCACAGGATGAGATCTGCTGGGTCGGGAAGGATTTTTAGGTGCAGGGGCATGCATGAGCACTTGTACTTTCCTGGGTGGGTGAAGTTCAAGGACACTACAGCTTGGTCCTCTGGTTGAGCCTTTGCCAGTGGCACCGCAGTTGTGTGAGGACACTACAGACTCAAGTGCCTGTTAACTGGCTTTGTGACAGCCTACTCCTCTTGAAGAATCTCATACACTCAAGAGCCTGGCCTAGCAGTTCCAAAGTGATGATAAAAATGCTGATCCAAACTTTAGTTTCAATATTTTTCAGTTCGAAAATAATCTAAATATGCTGCATATACATATTTATGCATGCCTACATTGTAAATGTTATGTTGTCTTGTGTATTACCTCAGAATTCTGTAATTGCTTCCATTTTGTACATCTTGTTCTTATGTGTCAGAATTTCATAACTCACTGGATGACATTTTTGCCTGATTTGTCAAAAAGGGCATGGCATTAATAACAGTATCTTTTCTTTGTTATCTGATAGATTATTTTAATGAAGGAAAATAATGCAATTTGTTTGACCTTCATACATTTTCATTGTTGAAAACTAAAATGTTGATCTTTTGAAGATGATGACGACGTCCTTGTAAACATGTATCATATGTAAAACCATAAAGATTGTTGTAATCTTAGCTTCTTTTGCTATTTAGTAGCTAGACAAGAATGTTAATGTTAGATGTAGAAGTACCAGTTTATCGCATGGGATATTAAAATTTTTGAGTTTTTTTCTGTCTCAGAGGACAAAGACCTAGAGTATTTTAGCAGTTCTAATAGGTGGTAATATGAAAGATAACTAAAAGAGCCATGGGGAGATGACATGTGGAGTTTAGAAAATAATGAAGCCCAGATTGGTTGAATTGAGGACTTAAAACTGGAAGACTGTTTCTTTCTTTTACTAGTAAAACTTAGGCTAGAAGTTTTTCAGTGACATGCAATGACATGCTTAAAGACAAATAGATTTTCTGACTCTGTAAGTATTGTAATGAAAATGCAGGAGGTGTTCCCTGTGAAGCACCACACTAATATTTCATGTATAACCAATATGGAAGTGATTAAATTGCTTTACAAGCAAATGTTGGTAGCATGGTAACAAAAAACATTACTAGCTAATACTGCCTCTATCTGAAGATGTATTTTTTTGGTAATGAAATATTGTCATAACCTTGCACACCTTTAGAGAACCTCAACTATAGGCTGAACAGCAGGGCGACATCGCTCTCTGGAGTTATTCATGAAACAGTGTAATTATTCTGCTTAAATAATTTTTATGCAAAGAACAGTTACAATAAACAGAACTATAAGAATTAAATGACCATATTAAATGTTAACAAATGCATAAAAGGTGGGCTAATATATAAGTATGCAGATAGAAAGAAAATACTTTTTCAAAAGTAAAAGTAGTTGATTGCCAAGTGGGTTTCACATTAATGTCCTTATCCAAAGCCCATTGGACTAACTAAAAGTGATCTCTAGCACCTTAGTTAAATTCAGTCAGTCTTAAGTTCCTTCCCCTCTTCCATAAGAATGAAAAGTCAAGACTTCCCTGAATTTCAGTGAGTCCAGTTTTTAGGATTTAGGTAGCTTCACTGTATTTAACAGCTTTCTCTAAAACACAGTGTTGCAAAGATTTATACTTTCCTTTTCCACAAAAACTGGGGCTTCATCAGGATAGTAGCTGTACTTAATTTACTCTTTTAGTATTTGTTTACTGTCAGGAACACCTTGCTCAATTTTTGCACTATATTTGTTCTGGAAATAATGGTAGAGAAAAAAAAGTGAAAACTGCGAGTTTGGGTGAGAAATTGAAGTTGGCAAGACAGTTAATATTAAAGCTAACATGCATTTTAAGGTTTTAAAGGAGATTTGAAATAAAATGGTTATGCTCTGTAGTATAAGGATGGTTTGAGCATTGCTAGAAAGCTTGTATATTATTTATTGGTTTTCTCTGAGTGTAAAGTTTGAAAAACTATTTTTATTTTTTTCTCTTCTGATCCAGCTAGATTTTCATACAAAGGAATGCATGCCACATCCATATGTTCTTTGTTCCTTTAAAATACATAACTCATTCATCATTTGGGGCATTTGCATAACCCAGTTATTTCTTGTTATGAGGAAATTCAGAACTGAACTAAAAGCTGTTACCTGCAGCTTTTTGTGCCTGTTAGCTTAAAAGGGAAACATCTTCTCCCTCTTCTTGCAACATTATATAGTGGTATGACAATAGTTCTTTTAATTAGGTCATTAAGACATATACGGAAGATCTGACTTGGCAGACCTAAATTACATAAATGTCACAGAAAAGTCAATAGGATGTTTGTTCATGAAATGAGAATCTTGCTAAACAAAAGACTGTACTACTACTAATAAAACTTTGCATCAAGGTTGAATTCATAACACACCACCAGCTATACTGCATTAAACTCTGATGGAAATGCAGTTTGAACTCTGATGTTTACTCAATATGGAAGTGATGAATATATGGCTTTAATAGAAATGCCATTTTTTGTACAAGGTAGTTACCCAGTGACTGAAGATGAGTACTTTGGTTCAGGAATTGGGCATGTCAGTTAGCACTTCTTCTAGCTAGGTTTTATTTCAATGGCATTTTATTAAATATGCCAATTTCTGTATTGTATTTGACTTCAGGTGGTGGTGACACAGGAATTTTTAGAAAATGCATTTCTGCTTTGCCATGTGAGATGCTGTCCAGGGCCCTTTTCTGGGGTCATGTCAAAAATTGGCATAAGCTTGTATGTGAATTTCATTTACCCTTTTTCAGGTTATTTCACTAAAGGATACCAACAAAGATGCTTGAAGTGTAGTCACACAGCACATGCTTTGCTTTTTATCAGAGAGGTATCAGTCAAAAAAGAGGGGTTGGTTGTTGTCCTCTTAAGCTGAAAGGACAAATTTTGTTCCCTTCTGAGGTCTGTAACAGTTCCCAAGACAGAATTTTCTGAAGGGAAAGGATAACGCTCTTCTGCTTTTGCTATATTCTGTGGCTAACTAACAGGTGCTGTTTTCTGTTCTGGAACTGCGGTCTTTTTGACCATGCACAGGGCTGCATGCCAGTGGGGGGCTGATGTAGATCAGTACAAAGCCAGCAAACTAACCTCTGCCTAAAGGTGCTCACCTGACCAGCTTCATATCATCAGACTTGAAGGCTTGACTTCCATTGGGGAAGTTAACTATCTGCTCTAACACCCCTTCCCTAGCAGAGGGAGAAATTCCTAAAAGATAGTGGAGGGTTCTGTTCATTTGGGAAGTATTAATGAGCTATTATTATTCTGGCGTTACCTTTAAAATATTTTATGGTGTGTTAAAAGGAAAAAACAATGTCACAGCAGCCACATCTTATTCACGAGGTACGATGCATGAGCATAAAGCTAGTTGTTTTTACACAAGGACTAATTTCTGTCTTTACCCAGATATTAAAAAAGTTCACTTAAATAGATTTTGGATGACACAAAGAAGCAAGTCTACTTAAAAGCTTATAGTTCTTTGAAAGTACTTGAAATTTCATTCAGTATGTGAATGAAGTCCACCAAAAGACTTTGGCATTCCACGAAATAAATCCACAGTCTTCACTCTTGCCAGCATGCTGGGAGTTACATTTCCTATCTAAAATGGATTTCTAGCTCATGATTATAATTCTTGTATAAATGGTTAGTTTTTATTGGGAAGATATTTCTTGGTTTGGAAAAATACTTTTTTTCCTTGGTGCTAAAATCATTGAGGTGGAAGGCTTGCAAAAGAAACTTCAGTATCAGAACCCAGATGAGGCAAAAGGCTAAAAACGCATCTTAAGGACCATTAGTCAGAACAATCTGAGGTGACAGAAGCCAAGATTGTTTTATATATGAAGTTCATCAAACAGAAAGTTGGTTTCTTTAGCTGGAAAAAATGCCTAAAGGGATATATTTTTGCTGCAGTTGCTAGGGAGCAGCTTACACTGTATCTGTGGAATATAATGTGAGTCATGTAAAATGCACTATGCTGGTAATTTACCTCAGAGTGGTTAGAGCTGAATATTACATTCACAGAGCACATCTCATTGTACAAGAAATTAAGATGAGATGGATGTTCTTAGTAATGTTAGGTGACAGAGCCACTGTGGTGTACAAGACACAGTACACATGTCAGTTGGCTGACAGGAGCATGTCAGCACTACGTGATCCTTAGGTGGGCCTATGTTTAGGTGAGCAAAAAATTAATACATTGGCTAGATGGGAGGAAAGAACACAGCAGAGGAGAAGTAAAACCTATGTTTTGATGTATTTGACAGATCTTTGAAATGAACAAAGTCCTAAGAATCCTGAATATTGTAGTCTTTTTTTTTAAGACCAGCTCTCTTGACTGCAAGTCTGTGCTCCCAGTAGTGTGTTGCTTAACAAAATAAGGATGGGTAAATCAGGGGGGTTCTGAACTAGCCCTGCTCCAAAGTGAAAATGCTCCACTGCATTTGGAAACAAAACTACTTCGCTTTGAAATGTCAACATATGTAATATAAACCTCTAGAATTACTTGGTTATAGGACTTTGTAATTTTATTTCAGAATCTGTCCAATTGGAATTATTTTGGTTGAAACCAGCTTTAACAGCTCAATATTACTAAAACAATAAATGCAATACATAAATTAAACAGCTGTAACACCGGTTACTTGTTTTTATAGTATTAAGCATTTTTAAAAATTATCAAAATATTGCTATAGATTTCCATTTTAATATAATAGCTAAAATCTCACCAATATTTTTTCCTTACTGCATCAATACAGGGATACTGTCTTTAAGTTAATTGCTTCACTCATTTGAGCACTGGTGCAAGTTTGTCTTACATACTGTACACAAAGTTTGAGTGTGTTTTCCTCAGCAATTACTGCATTTGTTTAAAGTGAATTAGAAAATCAAAAATGTTAGGAATACTCTTTAATTAGATGATTGAAGAACCCAGCAAGCAGTGTTATGTTCAGATAAGAACAAAAGGTATTCTGTAGCATTTTTAGGCCATGGTAGAATTCAGACAGGACATGAGTTGTACTGTGCATTTAAAGTACCACAAAAGGGTCTGTCATTTCTTGAAACAGTGTATGGCATATATTTATAGTTTTCAAGCAGTTTTATCTTTCCAGGCTTAGCTGCCTCACCTTGAAAGATGCTTTCAATAAACAATCTCACAGTAAGCTGTCTGAAAACATGATGTTATTCCTAACAACAATTTGAAACCCATTGGACTTGGCCTTCACAAAACTTTGTGAATAGATACTATCAAAATGCAGCTGAAGTTAATGAAGTTATGTACACTAGCTACACTAGCCAAAGATTAAAAAAACCCCTTTCATAATCTGCTTTTGCAGATTATTGACTTCTCCAACCTTTTCTAAACATTAGAGGAGGTTTTGTTTTTTTTCCCTTCTCTAATCAACCTTGAGGTATTTGACTCTTCCAACCGTTTAGCTCCTTTCAGTTTTTTGTGAAGATACAACTCTTTTTTTCCCCAATGGCAACTTTTAGTATTGAAAAAACATCTCAAATTGATTCCAAAGGCTTTGTTCACAGTACCATCTTTAAGTGATAGGTCCTTTGGAATAGATTTGTTCCACATGCATTGTTCTGAGAAGCCATTTCTAATTTTTCAAATGCTCCTTTTTAAATAAAATACAATAACTTCCTTCTGTAGTTCTTTATACATTTATATAATTGATTATATTGTATAAGCTTTAATTATTATTATATACATTCATTTAGCTCTTTGGGTTTGCTTTTGTGAGTGAAGAATGTAAAATTAATAATTCAAAAGAAAACAGAACTAGACATTGTAATTGCTGTTGTATATAGTTGTCTGCTATTTTGTTCTACTTCACTTCTGAAATAGCATAATGCATTTCTGTTAGTAACACAAGAGTATTTTGTAAAGAAACATCTGAAAATATTTTAATCTATCTCTTAAATTATGAAGTACATTATTTCAATTCCTTCTTTCCTTCTATTCAGTTTAATTGTTCAGACTTGGACAATGGGCATGGGAAACACCAAGGCACAATCAAATACTTTTGCTTTCCTTGGTACAGTGAGAATATGTACCTTTTTTTTTTAATGTCTGTTGTTGCATATGTCCCAGAGATAATTTTTTTCAGTTGAAATGTTTGGTACTTAAGACTGCTGTGATTTTTTTTACCAGTAATGATCCTAGTAGTCATATAAACAGTTTCTAAAGTAACCTTGAAAAGTCTGTATAGAAGCTACCTAGGACTAAGAGATTGTTATGCATTCTTTCTGAAGCAATAAAGAAGCAAGAAAATCATTAATTGTAGTTGATTTTGTAGCTTGGCATTTTTCAAGTATTTTTTTCCTTCCCTGGATAACACCTATTTTATTTAATATAGTAGATGGGAAGTTGTGCCTCTACTGCAACATTTTTGTATTAGATTTATAGTTTGCTTTCCAACTGACTTAACTCCATGGAAAGGACAGTTGCGTTGGGGTTTTCTTAAAAACCTGAAGCAGATTTGATGCAAAGTATTGGATCCAAACAGCTAATGTCTCATGGGAGGAAGGGGCAAAAGTTGGAAAATAAATCTAGAACTGGAATATAAATGTTTAAATGGGATGTCATTTGCCTATTCTAAATACCAATGCTGTCTGGATTCTTAGCCATAAAGTAAAACCTATTTTTTTCTGAAGTCCAGCTCTAATTAGCACCTTTTTGTAAAACTAGACAAAATTTTGTTCTGTCTTGTTTAAAAACAATCCTTTCAATCTGCAAATGCCACCTGAGTTGTCAAATATTTACAGAGACCATACTCAATCTTACATAATGAAATAATATTTTTCTTTTATGTCTATTGTCGTGGTTTAAACCTGGTCAGCAACCAAAGGTCACACAGCTGTTTGCCCACATGCCCACCAGTGGGATCAGGGACACAATCAGAAGAGTGAAAGCTGAAAAACTCATGGGTTGAGGCAAAGGCAGTTCAGTAGGTAAAGGAAAAGCTGAGCACACAAACAAAGCTGAACAAGGCATTCATGCACCAGTTCCCATGGGCAGGCTGGTGTTCAGCCATCTCCAGCACAGCCAGGCCTCCACCACACCTAGCAGGGCCTTGGGAAGACAAATGCCTTGATTCCAATTGTCTCCCGTTTCCTCCTTCTTCCCCCACTTCCCACAGTGACCATGATGCCATGGGGTCTGGAATGTCCCTTTGGTCATTTGGGGTCACCTGTCCCAGCTGTGCCTCCCAGGCACCCCCAGCCCCCTCTCCAGCGTGGCCCTACAGGAGCAGAAAGGGCCTTGGCTCAGGGTAAGCCCTGCTCAGCAATGACAAAACACCTCTGTGTTATCAACCCCGTGTTCAGCACAAATCCAAACACAGCCCCTACCAGCCACTGTGAAGAAAGTTAACTCTACCCCAGCCAAAACCAGTAGTCTCTGAAGGAAGATGTGATTTTTAAGTAAATATCTCTCCATGAGGGTCATTAACAGACATTGCAGTTTGCTGATACTTTGCTGGAGTTAACTCTTGGTAGTTCTATTCACTGAAGCCTGTAACAGCAACATAGTTCAGTTTGTGAGATAGCCATATACTATTGCAAAATAGCATGCTTCTTAGTGTCATATTTCATTTTAGAGCTGTTTCACCAGTATTGGTAATATTATATATAATAGTATAACAAATCATGTTAATTATTATGGTATTCTTTTTAACATGCCCATGCATGAAGCAGCATAAATATAAAAAAGAACAGTCCCTTTTCCACAGTACCTGAAGTTTGCTGTTAATGATTCAATCCACATTAGATATATGAATTATAGGGTATATCTGCATTTGTACTTTTTTTGTCAACAAAAAAACATTTTTAAAGGGAGGGAAATATCTTCTAGTAAGCTGTATTTTCACAGACTTTAGCCTGTGAAATCTGATGGGATTGTTGACAATCCTCTGATAGATTTCTTAGGTCAACTGAGAATTCAGGTTTTCATCACAAAGAAAATTTTGTAAAATCAACATGATTTATTATGTCTTGCTACTGTCTTTGCACTTCCAGTACTTCTTCATTTTTAAATACTACTACAGAGGAAAACAATATAGTAAAAGTAGTGGGTTGTAATTTTATCAGTCATGATACTTCTTGTTGATTTTCTTGGGAAAAAAAATTAAGTAGGCTTTGGCACTGAGCTGTTAAAGCTCAGCTATTTACAGGAGGCAAACTAAACATCTGTGAACTCTATTTCCAGAGCAGCAGTCACCCAAAAAATGTAGGCACTTATATGCAAATCCTGAGCCCTCTCAGGAAAATGTTCAGGAATTTGAGGTGTGGCATAGGGAAAAAAAATATCTATAGATACTGTGTCTGAACCGTAATTTCAAGGTGAAATCATGACCTCTTTAATGCCATATATTCTGTAGTCTTAATGTTACATTGTTCCTGATGAACATCCTACCTAGATAGTACCTGCATCTTTACAAAAAGCTGAAGGAACTTTGGGCTGCTCACAGACAGCAGCTGTGGGAGGGACAATTTTTCCCTGTTGTTTTATGTTGGAATCACAAGCCAGGGCTGGAAGGTGTCTTAGGTGACAACACTCTAGGTACTCAAGGATGTAGCCTATGGCAGTAGACATCTACATTGAAATTTTGGTACTATAGGTGTTTAGATGTACATTAAAAAGTTTGGCCTTGCTGTGCAGAAGTGATACAGAGATCCTGAACAGTAGTGAATCATCTTATTCTGCCATTACACCCTTAATTTTCACTACAGTGTTTATCCCAGCATTTCCACCCACCTCTGGGATGGCTGTAAATTGGTTATTCAAGTTGTAAGAAAAAGAAAAGGACCTAGAGCAGCGAGACAAATAGAATGTACAGTGAATCACAGCCAAGGTCTAACAGTCCTGTTTCTCCTAATAAAGACTACACTGTTGCTGCTCAGCAAGCAAATACTAGATTTCAAACAATAGCTTTGACTCATTAAGCTCCCTTAGTCCCACCCATAGCTCTATTTTCTGAAAGAAAAGATGCTTCTACAGTGTAGTTCATATAAATTAGATAATCCTACCAAATGGTTGGATTGGGCAAGAGAAACCAGGTTGTCTCCAGCTGTCTGAAGATGGAGGTGAGGTTGGACAAAGCAGGTAGCTGCATTTCAGTCAATGAAGAATAATTTAAGGTGAATTGTGTTAAAGCTGACTAGTGTCACTCTGCCTGGGTGGTTACCCCCTGTTCCTCCCTATGCACAGGCCAGCTATGTAAGAAAGCCACAGACCTATGTAAGAAGGTCTTTCAATGACTATTATACTAGGCTGACCAATATGCAATTTCCTTCACCTTGCTGCATTGTAGAATCAAGTTTTAAACCATGCTTGAGTCCTGTTTCCATCTCTAAGGCGTGTGAATCAGGCATGAATTAAGTTATGTTGCCAGGATCTCCTTAATACAACTTTTAAATGTAAATAAAGTTGCAGGAGTTGCACTGCAAGTGAGTTTTGTTATGATAGTGTCCTTTGGGAGGTGTAATGGCATCTCCTTCTCTGGAGATACTCAAAACCTCCCTGGGTGTGATCCTGTAACCAGCTCTAAGTGATCCGGCTTTGGCAGGGGGCTTTGACTGGGTGGACCTTCCAAACTCCATGATAGTGTTAGCCTGCATTCCTCTGGGAATGAAGCTGAGAACTCTGATTGGTTGTTGCTTTTTTAAAGTGATGAAAGTACCTAAATCAGTAACATTGTCTTCTTAATTTAGCAGTTGCTTTTAAAAGGCAAGTAAGACCCTTCCAGGAACTACATCATTGGTTAGTCTTGCAGATCCTGGAGATGCTGAACAGGCCTCACATTCTCCATGTGGTCATGCTTGTTTAGTGCAGATTTGGTTCTGTTGTTTGTTGTTGGGGGTTTTTTAACTGCCAACTAATCTTGAGGAAACTTGTGATCAGCATTTCCTTGATGATAAATGATGGAAGTAAACAACTAAGAGCTCCTTTTCTGCTTTTCCGAAGTATGGGACCACTCAGATTGATAGCATCCACAAAACAGCAGACTCATTTGCACTTTCCTACTCTCCAGCTGCTGTGTTTGGTATCATAAGATATGGGGTTGGGATGGTGTGCCAGAATTATTCATTCTTTGATGAATGAGACTTCAATGAATAGGAACGGGGGGTTTGTTCACCTTTTTTTCTAAACAGAATGTGAGGCTGTACAATGATCTTTCAATAGCTCTGTATAGGGGATCTCTTCTATACCTGCATTTGAGAATCTTAAAGGTAAATGACAGATTGTTGTTTCCCTTTCCTAGAACTGAAAATTGGCATGGAATAGTGAGAGCTTGTAGTAAAAAACCCCACAGTTGTTAGTAATATATGGTTTGTGCCCATGTGTCTGGCTTACTTTCCCCAAACATTACAATGATTTTCTGTGTTCCAATCTGGTATGTTCTAGATGTTCAAAACAAAACAGAACAATTGCACTACATATATAGTTTTTAGTCTTTGTGAATCTGTTTGGATTAACACCCCCCTGAAATTATAAAAAAAAAAAGTGTATCTGATAAAGATACACCTTTCTAATAATAGCAGTTTAATTAAGCATTGTTTTTTTACCAGAATTGGTTGGAAAAAAAATTACATATAATTTAAATTATAATTCACTGGTAATACCAATTAAAATTAAGATTACTGTCTGCTACTTGCATTATTGTTACACATCTGATGACAGAAAAGATTAGTATGAAATAATGGTATGATGGTAAAGGCCTCCTTGGACTTGCTGCCAATCCTTTATTAACCCAAGTAGAAAACTTGGCTGGTGGAGTTGACCTCCTGACCCTTTGAGAAGGGCATCTTCCTTTGACAGAAGGACCTGTTTCAAACCACAAGTCAAGAAACAGAATTAATAGGTGTGAAAAGCAGTTGTGTACAGACCACAGCTAGCACAAAAAAAGGTTAAGGCAAGATTCAGACAAACAAATAAGGCAGAGAAAGGAAGAAATGGCCATGTGGTTATGTGGCTATTACTTTGTTTACTAGTGACCACACCTAAAACTAGTTGTCCTGCATAGAAGACTGAAGGAATTAGTCATTAGGTTGTTTCGGAAACCTCAAAAAAACCCCAAACCCACAAACAAAAAAACCCAAAACAACAACAACAAGCAAAAACAAACTGAAAGAAATAAACAAAAAACCCCCAACCAAACAAAAAACCCACTGGGGAAAAGCTATTGCTTTCTACCTCTGCATTTAACATGTAAATTATTTTAATGTAAGGGGTTTTTTGTTTACTCCTGAACACTGGAATACTTTGTCTAACACAAGTATCTTCATACAAAGGGCAAGAAATAGCAGGTGACACCTGGATAAATGTCTAAATTCCACTGTATGTTGATATACATTCAGGGACTGTCTGGTGTGTCCAAACCAATTTTTTGCACAGAATGTTAAGAGCCTAGTAGACAGAAACTTTAATGGCAATTGGTACCTCTAAGAGTTAGAATAATGCAGGCAATAAATAATAAGAATGATCCTGTTCAAGCCAAAGGAATACTTAGCCTGACTAATTGTAGCAGGGGGGAAAAGTTTCTACCATTTCCATAATTTTGTTCTTCAAATGTATGTCCTTGGCTATCAATCAGCTTTCTTTAACTCAAGCCATCTGGCAGGTGACACTGCAGTTTATCAACCGCCAGTAAATAAAATGTTATGATCCAGAAAAATTCAATTCCCAAATCCCACCCCTAAAAATCAATAAAGCTTCTCCTCCAGCTAAAGCATTTCTTATGAGCATTCATTTTTTAAATACAGTTTTTTTGTCACCATCCTTAATAATAAAGATAACATCTTAAATCAAATTAATATTAAAAGCACTGAAAACTGTGGTGCTAGGAAAAATCTCTTTAATTTTCATAAATATTAATATTTCATTTCTATTTGGATTAACAAATAAAGTTATTTAAAATTAGTAAGGATGAAAAGATTTATTATATGAGTCCTTAGAAACTAAAATAATGTTTGGAATTTTGGATACTTCTACTATAACTTTACTCTCACTCTCTGAAGCTCCTGTTCCAAGTTAACATCACAAGACCAGCTACTGTGTTCTGTAAGATTTTATAGCATTAAGGTATATCATAATACACATAAATAATGTTGTTTTTTCAAGTCAGTTCCCAGCTGTGGTTTAGTTTGGAATTCCAAAATATAAAGAACTAATAAAATCCAACTCAATATTCATTAGTTTTTACATCTTTCCCTTTAAATATTTTGATGCACTCTCATTCAGGAGGTGGCAGAGAAGTATGACCAATCCAGTCATGAAGGCACAGGGGTCTGTGTGCTTTGCATCTGAAGTCTATTAAGCTTCCAGATTGTGCAAATGCCTTTTCCACCTTCATTTGTATATCAAAGCTGTGTTTAAACTTTTAGTGTTGTGGTTGTATCAATTTTTAGACCTCTTGGCATTCTTTGTGTCACCTTCAATTGCTGCCAGTGACATCTAGATTCTAGTCTGTTACAGTTTTGGCCTCAAAATAGGCTGCTGTTAACTTTTAGGATATTAACCATTTGATGTATTCCCTTTCTTTCTGATCTTTTCCAGTGGCCTCTAGAGCTCTTTACCTCAAAGAGGTTCCTACAACTTACTCTTGGTGCAAACTGAAGCATTCAGCCCTTCATGGAATCAATGGAATCTAACAACTTTATCATATAAATATCCTTAAAAACATTCTGGGACGTTCACTGATTGACACAATATGGTCAGTTAGCCATTTGCTCTGTATTCAGTGTACATGAATCATGTTACTTTCTAATCCCTTGCTCCTCTTCAGAGAAGCCTGTGCAGATCTCTGAAGAAACACAGACCCTGTTGCTTCAACCCACCTCTGTAATCAACCACCACACTTTTAAGATTAATCAAAGTCTTACAAAACCAGAAAAATATCCATATGGAATTCTAACCAATTGATTTGTTAGACAGCTCATGTTCACTAATACATGTTTTAGCTCAAAAAAGTTATGTAATACAGGAAGGAAAAACTATGTTTTGTTCACGATTATGCTTATTAAAAACATGCTTGAATTTGGGAGGGTTGTTTGGTTTGTTTTAAGCTGAGCTGCTTGCATGCTCATAGATTCTTAAATGGGAATAATACTAGTACTCCTACAACTTAAAAAAGTTATGGGGCATATTTACAATGGGAAAGAATTATCATCTCCTTATCTCGAAGATAAGTCATATGGACAAATGTACCTGATCAAAAAAAGAGAAACTATCTCCAAGCAAAGATGAAATTCCAAGAAACCATAATCAAATAAGACCCAGCAGTAATCTCAGGTCTATGTATTAAATTTGAGCCATTTCACTAAATTAAAAGCATTGGAATTATATTCATGTTATTTCTGACAGTTACATTTTCCTGGTTTACACCAGAACATCAAGAAGGACATTATGTACTGGTAAATTTAAAACCTTATTCAATAACTAGAAATATATTGAAGCTTACATTTCTAAGAAGCATTTACAAGGAGATAACTGCTAAAAATTCTGCCCAGTGTGTGGAACAGGCTATTTGGGGTTTTTCAGTAAGGGAAAATAGAGAAATATAAGAAAGAACCTGAAAGTCAACACAACCATTTTCGCAGTTGTTTTTGTTTATCTGGCAGTAGGATTTTTTTTCTCTCCTGAGTAAGGTTTACAGTGACTGGGAATAAAGTACAGCATTTTTTGTGGTCCCACTCAGAAAGCCACCTTCAGTGCTGAGATAATCCAGCAGTGGCCCTTTTTCCACTCAAGCAGGAGTTGTGTAGTTTTGCCTCGCTCACAGGGTGCAGCAGCACTCCCTGCAGCCTTTGGCCGAGTGACCGGCCCTGCCTTGCAGAGCAGCAGGGACTCCGTCCTCGCACACACCTGCCAATCTCCAGCCTGTCTGCTAAACACATCAGCAAATGCACTTTCATTTCAAAGCCACGTTTGGCATGGAAGACTTTGAATTTGAGTTGTGGTAGTTTGTTGTTGGGACAAATGAACTCACTGTTGGGAAAAAATGATGTTCCAGCACCTCAGGAAACACCATCATGTAACACTGTGGTGCGTTTGGGTAAATTCAGGACACCAAGCTGAAGCTCTGTCTGGTTCTAGGTAGCTTCTGAGAATAAGGATTCCATAGTTCTTTAGCTTTTTAAAAAACTATTTGCCTAGATTAGAAAATGGAAAAGCTACCAGGAAGACAGATGATTTTCTGGTTTGAAAGCCTGTGGGAAAAGTGAAACTAGCTTGTTTTGCCTTGTCATTTGGATGAAGAAATAAATCAAGCAATGCCTTTAAGAAAAATAATCACACTTAGTCTTCCCCAAATGGTAATATTGGTGCACAGAAATGAGGAAAGTTGTATTGCACACGCTCTCTCCTGATACTACATTTGCTTTATTCGAATTTCCATGTAAAAGTAATTACTTCCATGTTAACAATAAGAAGAAAAATCAGGACCCTTCTACCATTAGATAATCTAATGCCAAAAGCACTGCCACAACAACCTTCCTGACATTATTTATGTAGGGAAGGGAGACAGTCGACATCTATTATGTTGTTTTCTTCATCAGCCCGCACCCCAGGCATGCTGAGGTTTAGTGTCAGAGACACAGAAGACAGCATTTGGCTACATTCTTACACTGAGGTGAGAAAGTCCTGACCAAAGCCAGCACAGTGAAAAAGTGGGGAATTTGTAATAAATATGAGATAGATGGTATTGACAATCTGACAGGGCAAATCCTTGTTTGCAGTGGGAATGACTTACAGTTAGCAGATAAGGTCAGACAGAGGATGTTTCATATCCAAGTCATCATCAGCTACACAAAAAGTTACTATTTTCCCCCAGGGCAATTGGTCTTGTCATTCACACCTGTCTTTATCATTTTTTCCTGATACAAACCTGACTTTTTTATTCTTGAAGCCTGTATGCTAACCATACACCTGTATATCCTGGGCAAAGAAGGTAAAAGGGGGAAACACAGGCTTCCATTATCTAAACCAACATTTAAATACCTAAACAAAGCAGCCAGTTGCTTAATTTGCTCATAAGGTATTTTGGTAATTAACTATCTTATTCTTGACCGTATTCACAGACATTTTGCCAAGGAAGGTTCTACATTAAAATCTAGAAGACTTATATAAATATATCACTCTAGAGTTTATTCTTGGTTTATCTTCATGCTCTTCCAGAATCATCCCATCCACCACAAACTTACTACAGGCCACTGATCCCAGGTGCAAGTCAGGCTGTTACACTGAGTAGGGAAGACAACTGCTTGTGTTATGCACACCCCAGGGATATTCTTCTCAGAGGGGGCATGGAAGAAGCTCATGGATTTCTTGGCAATAATTTCTACAAAAAGACGTGAAGTTTTGCTGCTCCTTTTCAGCTTTGAATTACCTGGCTAAAGCAGCACGGTACTAGTCAAACCTCTCTAGTAGCACTTGAGATGATTCATTCCAGATCTGCAGTAAAATGCCAGAACCTCTTTGGGTATGTAACAACTCAACTCTCTGTGTTAACTACATAAAAATGGCACTCTTTTTACTCTGCTCTTACCAAACCTATCACCTGATTCATGCAAAGGAAACATTTCTATACCTTTTACAGAGTTATACTCTGAAGAGTAAAACATGGCAGAATTTGAATTCAGTCTACCTTTTTTCCTTCCTGAAAGCATCAATGAGCATTCAGAGAATGCAGGGAGATAGTGGAAGTTGTTACTGTACCTTTAATCTACTGTAAGAATCCTTTTCTTATTAATAATACATGTGAAAGAATGAGCTTCAATGGACTGATTGGTTCCAGGTGCTCTACGCCTCACATGATAACAATTGAAAGCAGGGGTTTTAGAGATAGGAGTAAGAAAAGAATGTATTTAATATGTACTTTTAGAAATAACTTTATATCCAGTCATTTTATGGGCACTAATCTAACAACATATTTTTAGTACATATTCAGTTTTTGCACTAATCTAGGATTTTGTCAAAGTACCCCTGTTGTGCCTTTGTCAAGCAGAATTTGAATAAAATGCATGAGTAAAAAATAGAACACACTATGGAAGAAATCAAGTCCTACAAAAAAAAAAAAAATTTGCACATTGTACTGTAACAAGTATGTAACCTTTTGCACTGTGAAATAAAAGGAAAGCTCAGTGATTTTCCAGTGTACTCACTTGGCACTCAGCCTTCATCTGTGGGATCCTCATCTGTGTCACTTCCTATAATAGTGAATTCAAATAAATTCATTTTCAGTTTTCATTGTTTGCTGTGCTCTCTCACCTTCTACTTGGTTATTGTTACTGATTTTTGTGAGCCTCTCATGAGTTTTGGTGAAAAAGCCAATGTATATTCAGCCTTCTAATCTTTTGAAATAGGGAATAGATTACTAGAAAGGATGTGAAAATTATCTAATATAAATGACATTGCCGGAAATTAGTTCATTCTGAGTTATGTCCTATTATCAACTGAATTCTGCACAATGCAAATCAAAACATATGGAAATAAAAGTAAAGAAGGAATATTAAATTCTTTTCAGCTTCTCTTTAATAAGTTTCATTCCTAGTAGAGAACAAGAGTATCTTCCCTTCATAAATATAAACAGAAAGCAATAAAGATGAGTTTGAGATTGGATGAGGATCCTGGTACATGAAGCTGATACCAGAGGGATGGAGGGCAGGAGGACACAGGAGGGTGACAACTCCAGGAAATGTGTGTGTGTGTGTGTGTGTGTGTGTGTGTGTACACACATACACTGAAGGAAGGACAGAGAGAAACAGGAGAGGGTGGCAAGGGATCATTAAAAGACTGAAGAAAACAATTGTCTAGAGAACAGAATTAATAACTCAGGAAGGAGGTTAAACTAGAACATAGAGGTGTTGGGGTGCATTTCCTAAACAGATTGCTCATGCTTTGCAGGCAAGAGCTGTGCAGCTGTGATGAGAAGATGGGAGTGAGACCAAGGATGAAAACAAGAAGTGGGCAGGTAGCCTGTAAAAGTGGGTTATTTTTGAAAAGGATAAAAGCCAAGATTTGCAAGCTGAGTCAGCATTATCACGTATTTAAATATACACTCCTAACAATCCCAGAAATGTGACATTAAGCTTTTAACTTTCCTGTTTTATCAATATAATCAATAACTTGAACTTTTTAATACCTATTTCACAATCAGCATTTCAACTGAACTGATGTGAACCCTGCAGGCATGTAAGCAATATGGTTGACTTTCACAGTACAAATGTTTTATACTTGCATACTCTTATTAATCACTGTTTAAGGTCCTAACACTATTCATGGTAGATGTATGCTATACATGTAGATAGGAGCTTTTTTAGCTAGAACAGGATGCAAACACTGACAACCTATTCTGTCCTTTTTATGTTTTGTTTCTTTAGCAAGACTATAGTAAGATCTGCTAAGGATGGAGCGTGCAGCACATTTGTCAGAGAAATAATTTGAAATGGCCACTCAGCTCTTTCAGTGGCTTTATTTGCAGCACAACATAAAAACACAATTTATTATTTTGTTGGGCAGAATAAAGAACTGCAATTCAATAAATCAGGAGCTGAGCACAGGCTGAGGTAGGACATTTTACTTGTGCACTGCTGGAGAGAGCAGTGGGGCCCCAAAGCATCCCCTGTGTGCACCATGAACCTCTGGGTGATCACCAGTCCCACCTGCCTCAGGCTACCACTGCTGTATCACTGCCAGACATGAGCAGGCTCTGTGCTGGTGCATTTGTGCCTTTCCCTTCCCATTCCAGGGCTGGACTACTTGCATCAGTACTGTGTGAAACTTGTAAGAAATGACTGAAGTGTACAGAACATAAAGACCTCACAACAGTGTATTGAAACAAATAACTATCACTGAATCCTTATTTGAGATTTTGAAGACATAGAACCCATTTATTTCTCTAGGCGTCAGGACTTTAAGAGTTAAATTTATATAATCTGACAATATGCAGCATTTGTAGAGTTGCAGCTGGCTTTTCATAGGTATTCTCCAAATAAAAACTATTTTATGTGCTGAGAATTCTGAGATGGAGCTGTTGAGAGTAATTAGGGAAATATAACCTTCCCCAGGAGTGATATGCTTTTGGAAACAGATTTTGAATCCTTTTTGTTATGAAGATAACTTACTGTTTAAAGAGAACTGTACAGTTTCTCATGTTTGCATAATTATACCTTTATCTTGCCACCACACTGTGGAAAGCATCATAATGGAAGATGAGAAAATGTTGTAAGGGTGATGGAAATCTTTTTATCCAGACAAATCAGTAGTAGTTCTCTGCTATTGTTTTAAAATATCTGTCAAGATGTATAGAAAAATGCTCTTGTAACTTGTAATTTTGATTTTGTTACAGTCAGTATAAGGCTTCTTTCATATTAACATATAACTGGTACCTTAAGTGAACACTGAGGTCATGAAAGAAGGAACCACAACCACGGCAAACTTGAGTATCCTAGTAGTAGTGTTTTCCTCTATTATTCACTGATTTATCTTTGGTTCAAATACAACATGCAGGGTTTAAAACACATTTTCTGAACTTGGAATTCAGAAGAATTTCCAAAGGCTTCCTGACCACAATGTGGCTTTTTGCAATGAAAGAAGCAAAATTGCCTATTCATTGCAGGGCTACAAAAGACACAGAGATCAGTTTTTTTATGTTATTATTTTAGTGATGAAGCAGAGGAGGAGGAAAATCACGACGACTCAGTGCTAACATATGATCAAATTATGCAGGCACATTCTAAATGAAATAATTTAAAAACTGGATACATGTCAAAGGAGATTGGAGAAGTTCACCCTTTAAAGACTTTAACAAATTCACTTCTGAGAACAATCTTGAGGCAACCTATTCTCAATTACAAACCTTACTATGGCCTGTTAAAATCATGAAAAGGACTCCCTCTGACCTGAATGACTGATCAATTAAATTTTTCTCTGTGTAATGGCAGATGACTCACCTAGCAATGCTGACCTTTTTGTGAGAGTCTCATGCTGGGATCAGGACAGGCTAGCCAGCAGGGAGAAACACAACAGAAGAAAAAAACTAACTGGAATGTGATTCAAATTCATGATGCAAATTGATCACATAATTCACAGATCATAAGAAATGCTACTTCATACAGCAGACTACTAAAGCATGACCAGTCACTCATGAGTTCTTTTTAGATTGGTGTTCTGACAGTGGAACAGTCTTGTTGAGTCTCCTAACACCTTAAACCAGAATGGAAAGCAATCAAATGTGGCTGAGAACTCAAATTCCCATAGGAAAGAGCATACAGAGCCTAATAGATTAAGATACCCATCCAGTGAAGTAAAGGTCAAGTACCATTAAGAAAAGAGAAAAACCTACTGCACACTGTGCTTACATTAGGCTTAAATTAAAACTCTTTGTCAGAAGTTTATTCTAGTATTCTCAAAAAATAATAGTACTAAGTGTTTAGATTATTTCATTTATCATTTATCAAAATCAAAATATTTATCATACTGAACTCACTTGAAGTGAACAGATTTTATGGTTATTACAGATATTACGATAGTTATTTAAAGAGAGATAATATTTTATCTCTGCTAGTAGTATCAGTATATGTGAAAAAGCCAAACAGTTCTGTCACAGACCAGGATGATCCTTAAATGGAAAACATCTCTTCTGGCGGGTTCACTACTCATTTTTGACACCTGGCTAGTCCAGTATTAAACACTTAAATTTATAGCATATTACAGTATGAAAAATAAGGCATTATGTTTGCATACACAGAAACCCTTTTGAATTCTTCACAGCTGACTTGTACAATTTTTCATTTTTTTACTAAACTATTTCTTTCAGAAAGTTTTCTTATAAATGCTTGGTTATACAAGGATAGTCATTCATTTGTCATGCCTATAAAAAGCGTATGAAGTCTACCTAAGAAGCCTTTGTTACAAGACTAGGTGGTTTTCATTTTCCATTGTGTTTGCTGGGTAATTTAAACTACAAATGGAAAGTTGGTTTCTTTGAATGGTGTTTGTAGCAAAGGCTGACAATCTACTAAAGTTTTTTGGCACCAAAACTTAAAAATCCACTGCTAGCAAGAAAACACTCTTCCAGGTAATGAAAGAACCGTAGTAATCTGCATTTTTTCAAATGGCATTCAGCAGATGAAACAGGTAATGTCCTTTTACAACCCTACATTGATTCTTGTCTCTATATTGCAGTAGCCTTTAAAATGCTGGAAATGTACAAAATTGTTCATACAGCCCCTACTTGAAACAAGCTTCCTTATTTACTACTTCCTTTCTCACTCACTATATAAACACACAGTTGCAGAAATCCCAGAACTGTTTGTGTCTGTGCCATAGCCCGTGTCCAGAAGTTTTGTTTTACCAGCTCTAGTGAAAGCTAACCTGCATGTGTTTGTCTGTAGATTAGCAAACCTTTACCAAAATTAAATACTCAAAGATGATACATACCCCATTATTTGGAAGTGCAAGAACGTTATATATGTGTGTATGTATTACAAAACTGGTTTGCTTTAGTGAAATACCTTGATAATAAGAACCATACAATATTTTCATCTCCATTTAACATTGATTCTCTTTCTGGTTGCTGAGCACTGAAAAATCAAAGCTACTTTGTTTTGGTATGGTTCCGTGTACTTGCCTTATGGGACTTACTGCAGGTTCGGGGGGAAAGAAATTCTGTGTTTCAAGAAGAAATCTCATAGGAATTAAAGTAATTTGAGTAATGGCCGAGATTTTCAAAGAGATCTACAGTTCTCTAATTTCCTGCTTGAGAAAGGCAGAATTCACATGCTCCAGAAGCATTAATCAGCTAGTCTAATTAAGATATTAGAAAAATTTACAAGTAGATTATTCTCTTTTTTTTTTTTTTTTTTTTTTTTTTTTTTTATGAAGGAATCTTTTTTATGCTTTGTAATGCCTCCTTGTTAGAAGACCACACACAGTGTAGGAGGATTTTAGTACCTGGGCACAGACTGAAGTGCATGACAGGCAGAAAATCTGCAGTCACCTTGCAGTTTTGGCACTGGCCTCTTTTTGGTGCAGTACAGCACATGCAGCAACTTAGGGGCAAGGACTTGCTCCACTGGCAGAGGGAGGGGAGGGAAGGGAAAGTCCTAAGAAGAGTTAGAGGGGACCTTTGGCTCTTTGGAGTTTTAAATGAACCGTCAATCTAGCTGTGCCATGCTCTGACTCCACTTAGTTGGAATTTTTTTAACAGAAAAGTTTGAAAACTCTTTACAAGATACAGGAGAGCTGTACTCACTATGGTGTTCTAATGCCTGGGCAAAATTTGTAGCAATAAAGATGGGATTTGTAGATGGTCCACATTTAAGATTATTAAAAACTGTTGTGAAATCCTTCTCTTACCCATTCTGCATTTCAAATTACTCTTCAGAATGTGAAGGGAGAGAATTAAAAGACAAAAAAAGGAGACAACTAAATTAGCTGTTTCACAAAGATTACTAAAATGTTGTAATTGCATATAATTATCTGTAACTAGATAGAAAAATATGTGCCATTGGAGATGTAACAAGAAGTTACTTCAGACAGCTGTTCTTTTCTGCCAGAACAGGCTGTGCTCAATTATGTAAAATCAGAATAATACAAAAGCATATTTTTATATTTTAAGGTTATAAATTAGCTCTTACAATTTATTGAGATATTATCTACATGGCTACACAGTACTGATCCTTGAGGGAGAAAATATTTTGAAGAAACTTCGAAGAACTAGATTTATTTTTCTGAATTTCATGCTAATTCTCTCCAGTCATATTTCAAGTGGGTGGAGTGCAGGACCATTGCCATTTACTATGGTGGAGAGTACTGTGGTATTCTCTCCTGGTGAAGATCTAGCTGGGGAGCCACGGCTGAGGAAGAAGGCAAAGCATCTGTGCTGAGACAATGGCTTGGCAGCCTATTAGCAATTTCTGCAGATGTTCCAAGGTAATTTGTAAGAAGGTTCCTGTCTAGTTTCATTTCCTTCTCAGCTTTACATAATGTCTCTGACCTAAAGAGACCAATGAAACCTGTAAGTCTGGACTTGACAAGGCTTGTCAGGACAGCCTGCAGGCATTTTGAATCAGTAAAACTCAGTCTTCATGAACACTGAGCTCACTTTTGTGAGAAAGTGTGCAAAATCTGGTTTGTTCTATGCAACCCATTGTCTCAACCTTGCTCCATATAAAATGGCAATGAGTTTTTCTTCCAGAGGCTTGGCATATTGATCTTTGGACACTGCTCTGTACAGGAGCCTGGCATTTTTCTCTTAGAACAAGTTAACAGAGAAATCCTAGCTCATCAGTTTCCACATTGATTTCTGTAGAGCCTGGACATTTAATAGTATGAAAAAGTTTTACAGGCTAGAATAGCTACATGTTAATTACTACTGTTAATTAATACATACACATTTATAAAAATAGAATATGTGTAATTGATATATATTTAAATTTTTTTTATACTTGGTGGCATTTTCTGAAGAGGAAAGCATGAATAAAGAGATTAAAAGGTGAATTCAAATTAGTGAACAAGACAAGAAATACATGGGGTTTTTGATGCTAAAGTTATCAGATTATTTAAAAAACAAGTTGGAAGAATAAGGAGTGAAACCATCAGATCTTTAACACAAGAAGAATGAATGACAGTGAGAAGATGAAGAATTGAATATGAATCTAAACTAGGCATATGGAATGTGATAATTTTTTTAAACCATGTGGGACATATTTTTTCCATAGTGCCCATTCAGAGCTTTCAGTAACCTGCAGTCAACCCCCTTCTAAAGATCAAACATTTTGTCTCTCAAAACAAACCAAAAGATAGAGAGTGTAAGTCTGTCTTTAAGGAACACAGGTGTGCAGGTATTGTAGCCAAGTATATTTCATACATAAAACAAATAACAAATCTTTCAAATGCAGGCAAAGAAAATGAAACTTTTTTTAAAAGCTAAAACATGAGTATTCACTAGGAACTTAAATGTTGTATAATCAAATCTTAAGGCATTTCAGAGTTTCATATCAGTCTGGTAAAATCAATCTCAAGAAAGAACAGTAGAGAATATTTGTCTAAAGTGATTCTCAGTAGCACAGAACCAGTAAGTAGTACAGTATCATTTTCAAAGATACATCCGTTTTTCAAAGAAAGTCACAAATGTCTGTATTATTAAATTTACTTATATGGAAACTTTTGGGGGAAAGTTCTTGATGTTTATTGTGCACTAATGATCTCATTTTGGAACTGACAGGGTTTGCAGATTCAAGTGTGCTCAACATTGTGCAGTATAATAATATTTACAGGGTTTCCAGTAAGGGTAAATAAAAAATTCTGAAGCATTAAAATCAAGTCAAGACTTCATTATCTGTAACAAAAACAGACTGGAAGAAGCTCTTTTTCCCAGACTGAGGAAGAATTTAACTCCACTGCTGAAGCTTGGTGTGCCACCTGTGTCTGTCTCCCAGGACTGCTCAGTGTGGACACTGTGCAAACACATGGAGCCAGTTCAGGTGCTGCAGCTGCGTCTGCCTGACCAGAGAGACACTTTGGAACCAGTGTGGCAGCAGGGCACGGCAGGCAAGCCCAAACTGGCTTCAGCACACCACCACATAAGATTTGTCATGTCCAGACAAAGCTTGGCTTGTCCAGAAGACACATTCTGGAGCACTTCAAAGCTGATATCACCTCGATATCCAAAGCTGAGCTAGCCTATTCTATCTCAATTTTCTTTTTCTCTCTGCTCTTGGTTCCTATACCAAATGAGGCTGCGGACAATGCATGGACAATTCTTATTTACACAGATGTTCAGCAAATTACTTCAGGGGTATTGTCTAAAGTAAGTCTTTAGTTCCTCTGAAAGGGAGAGTTTACTCACTCACCACTGAAAGAAGATTCAGAACATGCTAGGAAAAAGCCCCATCCTGGGGAAGAAAAAAAAAAAAAAAAGCTCCTGTTCTACATAAACAGAAAGGGGAATTATGCCAGGAAGCAACACCTGAGTATAACCACTGGGAAACAGTTGCAAATCTGAATAGCTGGAATCTTGTATCAAAAAAAGTTTAACTCCTTTGTGCCAACCTGTTAGTGTTCACGCTCACTGTGAAATAGAAGACCTCACAAAAACTAAATATATAGACAGCACCAAAAATAAAGTCAATTCTATTGTTGGTATTTTCTGGCATCACAAGGCACACACAGATACTATTCCCTGTCTTCAGAGAGGAAAAATTGTACTTAGTGACATCCTTGTTAGATGAATATAAATTGGCTACATCACTGTCTAGAGGCTAGACTAGCACTGATGTTACCTAAGAATAAATTTCTTAAATGCACAGATACTAATTTTTCTGTATATAACATTAAGTAGCCATTTGCCTTGACTTCTGCTGGTATTTCTGATTATCACTCAGAAACTCAGACTGCCTTTAAAAAGCAGTTCCAGTTCTCTTGATGTGAGTAGTATCTTTTGCAACCAGCATCATTTTGGATTTTTTCTTCTAACCTTTTTACAAGTCACCATCTGTTAGAGCAGCTACATATTTTGTGTGAAGTAGATAGGCCATTCTTTTTGTATTTAGAAGCAAGCAGCGGTGAGAACTTCATGTCTTGGCTGAGCAAGGACCTTAGGTGAGCTTGGAGCCAGGCAGGAGCCCCAGCTCCCCAACCATTGCTAGTGCTCCCTGCAGCCCTGGGGTGGTTTTTGTTATGGAAGTAATCATAAGCAATAATGAAATACTTAAAAATTCATAATTTAAACAGGGATGTTTAACACAATGGGCATACCAGAGTGCTTTCAGTTTTGGAAGTATTAAGATCAATCGAATATGACATTTGATTCAGCAGTCCGTATTAAATGCACACTATAGATGTTTTTCCTTAAAAGTTACCATAGTATTTGTCGTGAGTCTCATAGAAGAATAAATGCATGGAACAATCTCGAAAAGTAAAATAATTCAATGGTTGATGCCAATGTACAGCTTTCTAGATATAGCACAGGATTAACATATTAGTAAAATACACATCCTGAAGGAATGCTTAACTTATGGGAGAATAAACTGGTGCAAAGCCTGCTGGGAAGGCAGCAGTTCTACCACTGATTCAGAATGCACTGGACATATTTTCTAGCAAGTGACTATAAGGGAGACAGTAACTAATATATTCCTTGTGCAAACAAGGTGATGGGAAGTGAATTGGTTGTTGATTCTTCAATTATATAAAACCATGACTTTTTTGAGAAGCTAGCAGTTTGAGATTTAATGTATGATTTAAAACTACTTTTTGCTGTCAAGGATAGCTTGTGATACAGTTGGAAGGGTTTGCTTTCTTAAAATATCACAAAATTAAAACCAACAAGCCACAAAACCATCTCCTCTCCCCTTCTCTGCCCTTCTTTTAACTTGAAATGTGTGTGTAGCAGACCTCTCCTGCAGTTAACAGCCTTAATGACTTCTCTCAATGGCCTTGATCAAGTAGACAGTTACAGCTTTCTATGCTAACCATAAATATGGATAATGAGCTATCCCTATGCAGAAGTCTATCTCATCTCTTTTTTTATAGATAAACAATGTGTATACATTAAAAATCACATATTATCAAAGATATATCCATAAACAAAACATATACAATTATATACATTTGTATATTATGTATTACTAATAGTAGTTCTAAGCATTTCAGGAAGCCAACTGGACTCTACAACATCTCATAATATGCCAACATGATTTTAATAACAGAAGAACATGTAGGCTTCCATTTGTGTACAAATTAAGAGGACTTTGCTGCATCTGAAAGTGTTCAAGTGACCTATGTAAGAGCTATTTGCCTGTGTGTCAAACAAAGACCATGCAGCAACAGGACTGATTCTGCTTCAGGCACCTATGGACACATTTAATTCCAAGTCTGGACTTCCTTGTTAGCTGCATTTTTTTCATAGAAACTATCCGTTCACACAAATAATTGATTTTCATAATGAGATGCCTTTTTCCTTTTAGTAAGACCATCAGAAGAAAGACTCTTTTTGTTTTAGCTGCTTTTTCAAATCATTTCAATTTAGTTCATGACTCCACACAGGCTTATTTCATCTGCAGGATGACAAAAGCTTTCTTGATCACATGAATGTAATTTTCTGTTAATGAGAACTCTTGAGATTTCTAACATGAGCAGCAAATTTACAAAAACGGTTTCTTCTTTTTAAGATTAATTTCATGGAATACTGCTAAATTGGGTCAGGTGTAAAATGTGCAGGCTCATCTCTAGAAAGAACATAACTGCTACCATTCAGTAATAAGAATGCATTCTAATAGCATTGAGGTTAAATCTCTAGGCATCCCTGTTTGCCTCTAACTACTACAGTATAGGTGAAATACAGACCATATGTCTCAGATAAAACGAAGAGGGAATCCTATGACTAAAGTATGTGGAATGTGTTTTAAAGAAAAAAATTCACTATGCATTTTGTAGAGCTATTAAAGAAATATAAAACAATCAATATTTAGATTTATGGTGCTTCTTAATATTATTGATTTTCTTAGTGCAAAGAGTGGGTCATATTAAACAGAATATATAGTCTAGTTTAATTACTGAAAATGGCCTTTTTCTGCTTTTGAATAGTCAATGCTCCAAAAAGAGAGGGGGGGAAGGTATTTTTTTCAATATGTTATTTTCCTATTACAGTTTTAATTTTCATTTAGAGTCCTGAGGAAATTGTATGGAGTCATAAGTTTTTACTGTTGCACATATCTTGCAAAAATTGCATCAAACTCATCTTTTTCATAAAAGAAATAACAGAAGTTCATCGTTATTTGCCCATTCTGCTATGAAGATTTCAGTGCAAATAAGGTGTATATAGCAGGTTTGTTGTCATAATAAATTTTCATGTTAAAGACAAGAATTATGCCTAAAATTCCCCCAATCCTCATTTGTAATATATAACTTCTAAGATTGACATTTCTCTGGTAAGATAATATTTAAAATAGGGATTACAAAATTTCATTGACCCGCTGGCATTTTCTTTGCCATCCCCAGGGTTGTTTCCTCCATCTTCCAGTGTAACAGAAGTGATTTTAATTAGTATTTCATTAGTATTAATAGTTTGTTCTCTATAAGATAATTGCAGGATGGCTCTTAGGATGACTGATAATTCAGATGTAAAACTGGTGCCATCAGAGCAGAGATGGTTTTGACTCAGCTGGAGTTTGAGCTCTCAAATTCCTCCATGGAGAAGTAGACACTACTAGAAAATAAAGATCATTCTGCTGCAAGAAAGTTATTTCCCATAATTTAAATAGGAAAGAAAAATGCCCTCCTTATTTTTCATAAAATTTTTTAATTCTACAATTCATTTAGACTGTTAAAAAAACCCCCAAAACTGGGTGATGGAGGAAGGCATGTGAAAGAGAAAGTAAGAAAAGGCAAAGGTCTTGCAGAACAAATCACTAGACTTACTAAGAAAAAATGCTGAATTCCCTTATGCAGGTAGTTCCTCTCAAATAAACTCTCTTCAATTTGATTTGAATGGTGCTGCAGTACTGGGCTAGACTAGACTAGACACCACCAGGAAACCCAGTGGTAACTCCTGAAGATCACTGAGTTACACTGTCCTACTTAAGAATGTTTGGAGAATATGTGTCTGATCTTTATTGTTTAAAATCCTCTGTATCAGCTCTTGATTTCTCAGAGCAAAAGCTGCAGCACCATTCAAGCCTACTAAGTGGCTCTGGATTTTGTAAAATTCAACTGCAAACCCTGAAAGTTTAGTGCCACATATTCAGGTTGCTGTTCTTAAGGTCTGTCCTTGTACTCATCAAACAAAGAACATTCCAGCAGGCATTGATACAAAACAGGAAATCTCTTACCACAGCTTTCAACTCATTAAAGGTTTTCCCAGTTGGCAGTATAGGGCTAAAAGCTCTTATAAATGGATTGCAGGGGGGATAGAAATACAAGGAGAAAATTGTTATACGGATTAATGAAGAGTTGATGAAATTAGTCAATTTTAAAATAGTTGGCAAGCTGAATAAATGTATTTAGGTAAATATGATCTCAAGAGACAGAAGGATCAGAATACAACACAGAACTTGTAAAATAGCTATTTAAATAATACAAATAAGGAAGTGCTTGAGGAATTTTAATATTCAATATATTGTCAACATTTGTGCTCCTTTTAAGATGCTAAAAAATAAATCATTAACAAAGTTCTCGAACATCTTGGAATTAGTTTTGTAAAAGCATGAACACAGTTCTGTGAAATATCTGAAAAATGGGGACAAAGAGAAAATGAAAGCAGCATCAACCTTTCTTCTAAATCCTAAACCTGAACAATGTAGTGCTCCCTGCCATTGTCCATACATTTGCACCAGCTGGTGGTATTATTCAGATTAGTGCTATGATTCATACACACACAAAAAACTCTGTTTGACAAAGAGATTTTTACTTCTCTTGTAGTTTCCTACCAGGAGACTTGAGACAAGATGGCATATGTAATCAGTTAACTGTCTTTTGTCAGGGACGTCAGCTGAACAAGCTGATGATTTTTTCTGTGCTGAATTAAACAGTGTTATTTCCACAAGTGTCTCATACATAGACAAAGGCAGAAAGTGCTGGCAACTATTTGGAACTTTGAAAATGTGGTTTACAAGAAAGTTACCCAGAGTGCTTTGTTGGGAAGTTCTTCACATCTTTGTTTCTCAGTCATCTGTGTTAGTTATTCATTATATTACTACTAATTCTTCTTTGCTAGTTATCATATCAAAACATTTGCTATTTTGGCTCTTTGTTTTTTGGGGTTTTTTTTAGTTTTCTTTGTTTATGTCCTTCATTATTTTACCAGAAAATGCTTTAGATCTTTTCAGGTAAACAACAGAAAAATAATATCCCTTATTTGAATACCTTTGGCTGAGAGATGGGTAAGTGATACTTACTCCATAAAAAGATCAGAAGTGGTCTACGTGTAATTATTCCATAATTATAGGATAATTAATATCATTAATAATTATATAATTATTAAAGCAGAGGTCAAGTTCTGTGTTTATAAGTTGTAACAGGAGAGGGGAGGGGAGAGAAAGGGAGGGGAGGACAGAGTCTTCCAAAGACCTGATCTTGCTCTCATTGGATGCATACTCAACTGTTTTAATCTACACTAGAGTCTAACTGGCTAACTGGAAAAAAACCAAAACTTTATCATGTCTCAAAGGATATGAGTCCAAAGAGCCATAATGCTCAATGGAGTGGCAAGTGTCAGGGCATTAGGGTAATTACATACTTTCCATATTTCCAAGGAGAGTGGATTTTGTAACTTTACCAGAGAGATAAGAACTCAGACTGAAAAAGGAGGTCTCAGTAGACACTAAGTTGAGAATTTCAGCTCTATGTCATTTGAATTTGTCTTATTTTAGCTTGGTTTAAATACACTATTAACCTACAATACCCTCAAAAGAAAGCAGTATTGTACTTCAAAGAACTCTGGAGGATTTCATGTTAAATCAGCTGACTTTGTATTCAAGTGGGAGACTAATGCTGGTTTTGTTCATGTCTCCTGTAAAGTATGTGATCCATCACTCACCTGTTCTTGTAAATTATTTTACATGTTAAGAACAACATTTTAATTGCATTCCTCATTTACCTCATTTTACTTAATCACATATCAAAACATTACTATGAGTAATATTGCAACAATATGACAGCATTTAGCATCAAATAGGACTTAATTATAAGCAAGATTTCATTTTCATACTCCTCCTGTGTCTCACAGTAAGCAGTAAAAATACTAAAAAATTAGTAACAAGAGAAGGTATTGATTCAAGTTTCATATTTTCTTTTAACGTAAGGCAAATGCTGTAATTGTGCAATACCGGAAGAAGTAAAGCAAGTATAGTTTCTTCCTATTTAGATGTGACAATCTAAAATAAATTGTTTTTAGGAAGATGTTACTTTTAGAAAGAATGTCAGAATGTCAGAAGCCTCAAGCTGACATTTACCAGCCTTTACCAGAAGGAAAGATAATTCTAGCTTTTTCTGTTTACAGTTGGAAGTTGTCAGCACCATCCAATGGCTACATTTACCATCAATACTCATAATACCTCTTAAGAGTCCAAAAACACCTTAATCTTTGCCTTTACTCTAGACTTTCAGACTAGTAGCTGAGTTTGGGCTTTTAAGAAATTTGGCACTATAATGTTTTCATGCGAGAGTGATTCTTGGAATCCAAATATCCCCATCCACTATCTTCTCTAATGTACATGTACATGACCCAAACTCACTCTCTCTTCATACGCCTTCCTGGGGATTGCTTTAGGGTCTGCCTTTACACTTGACAACAACTTTTATGTCATTCATTTGCTCTAAAAGAGAGCCTAAAAAATATAAGTTCCTAACCATGTAGAGATTTCTCCAGGCTCTGATGATGAACAGCATTTCTTACATTTCCTTTCCACTAGCACATAAAGCTCTGGAGGATGACAGTGGAAAGTTAGAATTGGCTGGCAGATTGGCTTGAGGAAGAGAAAATACATGTAGCAGTGATTTTGTCAAATGCTGTGTAAAAAGTAGAGCAATGCAGTGAACATGAGATAACAATCCACGTCAGGATGCAAATTTACTTAATTAAAAGAGAATAATTTGAAATCAATAAAAAAACCTGATGGATGTAGTAGCTGTGAAGACTTTTTTTCCTGTTTCTTCACTGAGACAGCGTTGGCTATCCAGACATAATACAGCACCGTATATGCCAGCAAAGTACAAGATGGTTGCTAACTGAAAAGTCACTTGTTCTGCAGCAAGGAAGCCAGGTGATAAGTTAGGTAGTGTGGTATGAATTTAGTTGCTTGAAAAATGGAAACTGGTTTGAGAATTCGGATGCACAGGTTTCAAGATAACCAATGAAACAAAAGTCTTGGTAGTTGCCCAGATATCTGGTTTTAACTTGGTTTTTCTGAAAAAAATGTTATTGTCATAAGTGTGCCATGATTTCATTTACTAAATACAACAGAGTATTATTAAGAAATAAGCTGGAGTGTTTTGAAAAAGAACAGTTTGATGAGGCCACAGAAGGAAGGATAACCTCAGGGATAAGAGTTAATAATAGTTCCAAGTAACTTTATACCAACCAGTCTGAAATCTGAAATATTTGTCCATGTCATGAAATATTTGTCCATTCTTGGGGAGATATAGGACATAAAATTCAACTATTTTTTTGACATTTTGCTAACACTCAAGTATTAGATAATGTACATGGAGATCTAATTGATAAATGTTGTCTTTTTATATTGGGTTGTAGGGGTCTGAGGTTTTCTTCATGAAAATAATTGTAGAAAATCTAAAAGGCAAAAAATGGATTTACTCTGAATTTCATTTTGATATAAGAGAAAGAGATGACTCATGTAAATTACATTTTCTAGAAGTAGTTCATGATAAACTGCTGCTTAGAAAACTAGCATGCCATTTAAATATAACTGATTACTGTAATCCCTTATATTAACCCAGAGACTACATGTTTTGCAATAAACATGATATTTAAAAGTAGACAGAATGCTAAAAAAAATTTTGCCAGTAAAATAAGAACTCATGCTCAGAATTCATAAAGGGTTTTTTTTTTAGTGAGGTGGTAATTTTCTCATAATATCTAAATTTTATAGTATGTGTATTTCAGAATGTCCTGATACATCTTAATTTTTCATGTAATTATACCTTATTTTATTTAGTGCAGCCTTGCTTTGTCTGTGGACTGAAAAACAAATAAACATGACTGTAGAAAGCCTGTAGTCCCAAGATTCAAGTGGCAGAAATAAAACTGGCAGCTTTACTACCAGTCTACTTTCCACATGTTTTATCCAAAAAAATAGACTGCAAAGTATTTCTCATATGGAAAAACCATTGGGTTAGCTGTAAAACAAGATCAAAGTCTGAAAACATTTACCTGTTAAGCTCTGTCTTCATAACTATATGCCTTCCTCAGCTTCTTTTTACTAGCAATTACTGTACTTTTACATCTCAAGAGAAATTATTCAAAGTCTTTATTTTTACACCCTGAGTCTTGCTTTAACCATTGGACCAGTCTCAATTCCAAAGCCAGATGGTTTTGTTCCTTTAAAATATGAAAGTTTGGTGGATTTTCATGTTTAGAGATGCTTCACAGGAGACACCAAAAATTGTACCAAATCAAGCTGCAATTTCCTGACAGGGTCAGTGCAGGTAAACTGCTTGTCAGGATTAATTAAGTACCAAAGTAATCCTCAGTTGTGCATTGCTTCATATGCATCATCCAGGCAGTTTGATACAAGGTGGCTGTTTTGCTGCCAGAGGAGGCTGTTGGAGAGCAGGTGAGAGGGAGTGGCTCCCCATGGGGTCTCACAGCCTCAGCATTAGAGAGGGGCTGGATTCACCACTGTCCCTGCCAGGCTGACATCTAAAATGTTTCTGTGCCCTACTGTCTACTAATAAATTCCTTAATGCTTGAGTATTTTGCAGAAGGAAGTTGTGAATGCTAAATGCCCTAAATCTTGGGAGATTCAACCAATCTCTAATTCTGGCTTCAACTGATATTTTGTTGTTAATGCAAAGTCCACCAGCTTCCTGAGGTCCATTTTAGAATACTGACACTGTCATGCCCTGGTAAGAATGTGCTTGCAGATGCAAAGTATAAATTTCAAGCCTCTTCAAGATTAGGCAGAGAGCTAAATCCTAAATTTGGACCTATTTTTTCTAACTCCTTAACTGGTGTGATCATTGAATCAATTGATAGGAAGCTTCTCAGCTGTTTTTTGAGAGGGTATAATATCTATACTAGACCCAGCTCAGGGGTGAATACTCAGCTGTCTTAATCCTTGGTGGAAATAGGCACTTTTCCTCAGCCTAGAATTAAGTATCAATGTGCCTAGGATAGGATGGATTTATGTCTCCATTTCCCTCCTGGAAATGCAAGAGGCTACCTGCAGACTAGTTACTGTAGCAGACATTTTTAAGCATCTTGCAATCCCTGTGGATACCACAGAAAAAATGTCATACCTATTTCAGGACTGTGATTTCCACTAGGGATAAGGGAAAAAATAAATATATGCTCCCTGAAACTTGGTCTGTGTTTTAGTAATACCAAAACAAGACTACATTTCATTTCCCTGTATTTTTCAAAAGATATTCTGCTTGCCAGATTTTCTTTTTGTCTGTCCATCAACTCTGACATCCACTATGTGAAATTACTAAGTACAAAACAAGATGTATTTCTTGTAGACATTTAATAGGGGCTGAATAATTTAATAGCTTTTAATCTCTTTCCTTACAATAGTCTGTGAAAATAGTAATGTCCTCAAAATATAGGTTTTATTCCCTTTTTTTTCTACTAAGATACAGCTATACCACACGGTATAAGATGCAACTAAAATATATTTACTTTGATTTATCTGTTTTATATTACCCTGTTTGATGATGAAGAGCTAAAGTAAAAAGGTTTAGGAAAAGTAATCTGAAAATGAATCAGTCGTTCAAGGTAGGAAAGTGTTCTGTGATTTTATGATACTAACAGGGCAGAAAATATCATGAACTGGAAAATTATTTTAGTGAACATCTACCTAAGGCCTGACTGGCCAGCACACAGGTATTTGAATTATCAGGGTGAAAAATAGTATATGTGAAAAGAGCCATCCTAAGTGTGCTGAGTGGGGTAATGCAGGATTCACTGTGACACAGAAAACTTCCTGGAGCAGCCTACAAGGTCTGTGACCCTTGAGAGAGGCAGGTAACATGGAAGATGTAGCTGAGCTCCATAGTCTGGACAGTACAGCCTATCTTGGCACTCAAGGCACTCAACCAGAAGTCTCTAAAGGCAGAACAATACAGTGAGGATAGGGTGCCTCACAAATTGTGAATTTCAGCTGGATCACAAAGTGTAAATTTCCCATGAACAGGGAATTTGAAAGATAAAGACATTACCAGTGCAGCTTGTGTCTGAACTATGACAGAAGTTCTGTTTGTAAGAAGAAATACACCTGAATTTTCCTTTGAATATTATCTAGGTGACAAAGGTGATGAAAGAATAGCAGCACAAAGATACACCCTCATCTCAGAATTTCCTACTGATGGTTTCTAGGTCTGGGAATGCTTTCCTCTAACATGAACAGCAGGCCTGTGCATACTGCTTGTACACCACAGACAAATGTAACCAAGAGGAAAAAGACAGCGAGTTGTTAACACCTGCAGCTTGTAATACTTGTCAAACACAATAGGAATTTAAATTATTTTCTAACTAATAAATGTACACTGACTCCATCAGGAGAATGTATAGGTCTTGGGACCTAGAGGAAGAATATACAGATTGTAATGACAGCATAATGAACATTAAAGTCATAACCTTTTGAGACTCGTTATATATAAATGAGATTGCAGTCTACTTGAGAATACAATATGTAGTTTTGACCTTTCTTTGAAATACAGAAATGGTGCTTAGCTGTGAAATTCATTATGGTCTCCAGTGTGATACAGCTATTCACTTTTAAAGTGATTAATTTCAGTTAGTATTGACTGAAGACTTCATAGGACTAAATATAGAGATACCATGGGCAAGAACACTGTATAAGCAGGAGCCATCTCCCTAACTAAGCATTTACAGATAGCCATTTTGTCAAATTTTCCATACATAAAATCACAATCAAGTAGAAAATATAAAAATTAAACTAACTCTCCAATTGCATAGATTGAACATGGTTTTTAGTATTTTTAATGAAACACGCCTCATTAAAACACAGATATGATTAAAGAACCATAATCCTGAAGAACAAATGGACAATGCAGGCATCTTCAGTTTATGAAAACTTACAAACAAAATGGCACATATGGCTTTATCTAATAAATTGTTTCTTGTAAACTCTGAAAGGCAGGAATGTCTGGATTTGCAAAAACTGGGATCATCATTGGGAATTACAGTCTAAACTGCAGAGTTTGGAAATTACAGGGAATGGAACAGGTTTTAATACTATAAATTAGGCATGGAATTTAGATCATTTAGTGAAAACTGCTATGGCTATTTTATGCCTACAGTGAGAATAAATGAAGAAAAACAGTCTTTAAAGGGACATCACAAAGACTGAAAGTCACTACGAAATTATGCACAGAGAGAACATGTTATGGTAAGTCATTCTCTGGGCAGCAAGACTAAATCAAATTGGATGCACCTCCACTGAGAAGACACAGAGCACGTTCTCATGTTTGTGTGTTACTTGCTCTTCAGTTTGCTGATCAATAGGAGACTGGTCTTTTTCTGTAGAGAGCTGTAAATCCCAAAGTATTAACGTGCATGTTGATCATCAACATAATGACACCTTATGGCTAATAATATCTACAGTTCCATAGCACTATTACCTTTATTAACTGCATTTACTGAATGTTATTGAACCCTCACAAAAACAAGTCCTGAGAGAGGTCTTCTGTCACAAGCAGAAAACCACAAGAAAAATGCCTATTGGCCATTCCAGTAGGATGCTTGAAAATGATAAAGTAAAAATTATTTGCAGTTTTCTGGATGTTCTTTTTAGTGAAGTGAGATATGGAAAATATAATACATTAAAAATTTAACTTATAATTGGTTTACCTTATAGACAGAATTTAAGAACAACAGATAATGGGTTTATAATACAAAACTCAGGAGTAACTTCAGTGCTTAGAAAAATAATAAAAAATATTATCTCTGTAAAGTTATTACTTCATTTATACTAGGTCTCTTGGCACATCTAGAATCCAAACAGATGTCTTGAATTAATTGAGTAGACTGGAGTGATAAACTTCCAAAGCTCTGCTGACCTTGTAGTAGCTATCACAAATTTCAGTACCTGAAGATCTTACTCTTTCGTTTTGGCTAAAGGTCAAAACCAATCCATTCAATAAGCAATTTAAAATTAAAAATCTCTAATAACATTTTAGTAAATTTCTGTCATTCTGTTACATAAAGTGAATAAATATATGTAATTATATTATTAAGTTTTCCAATTACTGGTTTTCATGTGTTAAAGGAGTCTGAAAATATGCCATGCTGTTGTCAGAATTGTGTGTATAAGGACATTTTCTTACAAAGATTTACCAATGCCTGTAGGTTTTGGACCATGCTTGGTTTTAAGCAGATTTTTCATGGGCATTACCTCAAAAAGTCTTAACTGTGATGTAATGCAGTATTACATTATGTGATGTAATGTAGTATTACATTACAGTATGTGATGTAATGTTCTGAAACAGAAGGATAATTTTTAAAAATTGAAGTGTTCATCTTTTCATGCGTGTTGAACTCAAGTTTCTGAGTGTTTCCAACAGAATAATCTACCCTACAGGGTTTATTTATATTATACCGGGTTTATGTCATGTAACTTTCTAAATACTACTTTTGCAAGGTATGGATATAATAGTATCAGCTCAAATGGTATTTTTTAAACATAAATTTACTAAGAGTGCTTTGCACTAGGAAAGCTAAAGTAACATTTTTAAAGAGCAAATTTTGTGCAGTAAGGAGAATTTTTTAAGTATTATAAGGAAATATATCCTACTGCCAGTAATGCTTGATGTATAAATCATGAAAGTAAAGCCTAAATTCTGAATGGACAGAACACAAAAAATCTGCCAGATTTTCACAAGTCAGGAACAGGAATCAAAAATTACCGCTCAAAATTAATCTAATCAAATTTGATTTAAATCTAACAAGATTTGTTAGAGGATTGTGTAAAAACATTCTTTGAATTTGAATTCACATTTATTTCACGAGCAAACACATATGTTTTACATCAGCCCAAGTTTTCCAAAGAGAGCTTAATCCTTACTGTGAGGGTCTGTGTGCAGGCAACAACATGTGCAAAGACCCCAACACCACAACCTGGTTATGGTACAAGGTAACCTGGAGAGAAGATCAGGGAGACCTCATGGCTTGGCTGCACTTTTACATATTCTGCCTTGTGGAGATTGTTGAACGAATTGAATCTAGTCCTTATTTAATATGGAATGTAATTTCCTGGGAAGTCAAACTGGAAAGAAAGCTCCATGAATCTGGACAATGGAAATTATTTATATAAATAATGTAATACTAGAAGAAAAGATGAACTAGAAAAACTACTCCAGGAGCAGGGAAGTGGAAGATAGAAGAAAGAAGGGTTGAGCTATTTGATTAGAATATAGTGATCAAAAATCACAAGTAATGCTTAATGTTTTATAAGATCAGATGAACAGCTTCCTAAAACTAGAGACTTGAAGACAGTGACTGTCTCCAGTGATCCTTTATTAATACAACTGCTTAAAAAGGAATTTAATACACGCAAGGAAAAAAAATCCTGTGTTCCCCTTTGTGAGCTTCATTTCGTAAAAAGTTACTTTCAAATCTTATGCCTAAAAGAAGGAATTACAGCTACTGCTGTACACATACAATTGCTTCAAGTCCAAAGTGCCTGAATCTTCAGATTTTCTCTGTGGAATCCATTTAATCAATTGCTCAGATACAACAGACTATTGCAAGCTCATACATGTTTAATAACATAAGCTTCAGGACAAGTTCACAAGGTGACAGTGGTCCAGCCTCGAAAGAAATTGTGTTTCAGCACTCTGTGCCTTTTCACTTGGCCTAAATCCCTTGAAGTGCTGGGATGCTACAGAGAAGCACAACAGTGTACTTACTAGGAGGGCTGAAGACACTGCTTCTGAGGCATCTGCAGCTTTCTCTAGCCCAAAGACTAGGAAGAAAACTTGGTGCTCCCTACAGTAGGCTGGAACAGGAACAAAAGGGACAGCAGTACATAAAAGCAACCTTTATAACACTGACAACATGCACAGTACAAGCAGTCAAAAGCATAATAAGGGTTAAAAATATTGTCTGTAGGAAGCTGGAGCAAAGAAACGAAACTATCAGGCCTAAACAATGACTTCTGCCAACTCTTTTCTTTTGTTTGTATATTCACTTCTATTCAGGATTCTTTACTGCGTCCTTTACTGATGGCTGAGTGCTTGGCATAAGCCCTGCCAGCGCATTCAGATCTGTGAGGGAGCAACACTGAGCCTCTGTCAGAAATCCTGCTTCTCCAAAGCCCTAGGCAGGTCATGAGTGAGCCTGGTGTCTGCCCAAGCAGCATGGGCACAGATTAACGATTACCTTCCCAAGTTTCTTGCCATTCTAGCACAGCCCTGGGCGGTTGCTGGATGCTGTCCAGTCAGCAATTTTCCAGTTCAGAAAGCTGTGGGTAGCTGTGAAGAAGCACAAATCACAACTATCAGTCCTTGGCCTGTGCAATGATAGCCCATGATCAAAAACCAGCCACAGACAGAAGATACCCAGGAGTTTGGCAATTCTGTTTCACACTGGTGTCTGACATCTTTGCTGTTTGTAAGGGCACTTAGCTAAACTTGTTGTACATTTGGGGATCACAGCACGGTATTTTATTCATGTTAGTAAGTTTTTCCATATTAGTATAATGCTGTGTGGAGATCTACTGTACAAAATAATTTTTGATCTGTGTCGATTAATATTATTCCAGCTACTAATCTGTTTTATATAATATGTCTGAATTCTTATCTATGATTCATAATAGATCCAAACCACTTGTTATGACTGATGACATCAGAGCCTTGTTAATAGTAACAAACGAGCTGTTAGATTTGAAGCCCTCTCCTTTTACTTGCATTTTGTGGGAGGTTCTTTAAACTCAACGTTTAAGTGGGAAAAAAAAAATCTTCCCCAAAATAATATGAAGATGGATGCAGCCAGTACAGCTCTGCACACTATTTTCTTTTAATCTTCTTTATCACTATGCTGTCAGAATATATTTAAGATCATGTAAATTCTGATCTAAGAGAATTAGATTGGTTTTATATCCAGTGAATAACTTCAGTGGTTTTGAATAGTCAAGTCTTTATCTTGTAAATTAAGTTGCTGGCCCAGCATACCATTAGCTTCAGATTATTAGTGAAAATTTGAGTACATTAGTACAGTATTATAATGGGCCTGGTCTTCAAAACTCCTGGCAACTTGATGAAGAAAGGTGTCAAACAAGCCTGGTAGTCACTAATAATAGTATATATTTAAGCTTACATGCTCCTACACAGTTTGTGTCTTATCAACTGCTGGATTGGGCAAAGTTGGTTTAAGAGAGAAGCAAGTTGGGCATCAGCTGTCCCAAGGACTGCTGGCATACATCAGGATGGCAAACAAATGATTCTGTTACCCAAGCTAATGGGTACACATATATGGTTTCCTATATCCTCAGGCAGGGGAGGGCCCATAGGTACAAGGATTTTGTTGGGAAGAGTCTTAAGCTACTCCATTTGCTGCTCCTGCTAAGTTCCCACTGCAGTGCTGTGGCTCACTGAAGAACTGGGAAGAAGGCCATGTTGCACAGAGCTTATCAGTAATGTCAGCACTGTGACAGAGCAACACAGGATGGGAATTAAAGGAAGGTGGCTGGGTCAAGATTTACATCTTCTGTGTAAATCTTCACCTTAATCCTTACTAGTTTCCTGCCTGCTAAGCAGGAGACTGTTGGGTATGGGGAAGAAATCTTCAAAACTTACATAAACTGCAGTTTTGAATTGTGCCAAATATGGCATAACTTTGGCAGAGATTATTCCTAAATTTTAAAATTACTAGAGTGCTAAAACAACAAAATAAAAAATGAAGAGGTTACAGATGACATATATCAGATTCAAAGGTATACTTGAAGCATGCCAGTAAAAAATATAAAAACATCAGTTGCACAAAACTGATTTATCAGATCATTGCAGCTCAAAATTGAGAATCAAGTATGACAGACATAGGATATATATTCTTTTTTGGGTTGTCAGGGTGAAGGAATGATTTCTAGGATAGAGAAATAAAATATAAACCAATCATATAATATGCCAAGGATGCATGATCTCCAGCAGCATATTATTCCTATATGCTGTTTTATATGAGGTGCTGGTTGAAAGTAAAATCAGAGATTATCCTTGGTGATTGGCTAGAATCGGAACAGGATTTAGGAATTGCAAATGCTGGAAATACAAGAGCTATTTGTATATACACATTTTTGGGACAGCCAGGGCATATCTAATATCAAATAATTAGTTCCGAGGTCATGCGTGAGTAGTGGTTTTCATGAATACAAGGTCACAATATTTTAAGTAAATCATCTACTACCAAACAGAGTTTGACTGCACCCAGTGATATGTAACCCACAACTCCACTGAATGCTTGTCTAATCTTGCTGACAACTTGAACCAATAATACTATTTATAAAATGACCTGCGCTAGAAGAAGTGAAATATGATAAAGCAGTTGGCTTGCTCTGACTGTTGCAATAATGCTGGACAGTTTAGATGTGATACACACATATCAAAAAAGTTGGGTTGTTTTTGGTTTTTTTTTTTAATTTATTCAGCTCAGAGAACAGGCTTATTTAATATATATATGCGCTCAATTTTCTTTTCTCACAATCCCATGTGCAGAAATAGTTGTGTCAAGTTATACTGTGCCATTGCTCAGTGTGGTGACACTTGAACAGTTTTCTCAGACAAACATACACAGCCAGGACCCAAGAGGGAGAAGATGATAGAAAAGGCAGCAGCAGCATCACACCAATCCTAACACTGAAAAGTTTGATCCTGAAGATCAAGAAGAGCTTGAAATAATAAGGACACATCTCAAACATTATTCCAGATAAGGCTCTAACAGCAAGTCTCCAGAGAAAAACATCTGGGTCCTGCCTTGCAATAGGACCTCTAAAAGCAGCCTGGTAATCCTCATTAGTGCTGGAGATTTGTTATGTGTGTCAAGCACCAGACATTACAAAAGAAGTAAAAAAATACCATGAATGTTAAACTATTAGCAACTTAAAGAAGACATTTACTCCCCTAAGACTCTGCAGCAACTCTGCAGTCATTTGAATACCTGTTATGTCTAGCAGATGTGACAGCCAGAGAGCATGCACTGTTCAAGAGGCATCATAAGCTTTGGGGTGACTTTGGGTACTCTTTTTGTCCTTCATGACACAGCAGGACCCAGTAAAAGCAGCAGGTTTGATCAGAATATGTGAGGAATCCAGAAGGAGAAAAAATTTTGTATTCAAAGGTGCCTTCAGTTCTTAAGTCCATTTTGGATCCTCGTAGGATCACAGTTTGATGGATACACACTCTCTGAAGGGAACATCAGCTCTCTGCTAATCAGTTATTTACAAGAGGATTCAATAGCACATGGGAAAAGAGGAGATGAAGATAATTACTCCAACAGTAATTGTTCTTTGAGTTGATACATTTAGAATGGATGCCAGACTCTGCTCCCCAATTCATTAGGATGTAGAAGGTAAGGGAAGCTTGGAAGATTTTGGCTTTCCAGACTTTTATATCTTTTCATAGAAGCAGAAATTGTTGTACGGTACTTTGGTGTGCCAAAGTTGCTGCTCTGGGATCTCCAAGCTTGCCCAGATGAGGGACAGAGGTCCTGTATAGTGGAAATCATATTGACAGCAAGACATTCAACCACTGGAACTTTAAAATGTAAACGTTGATAAAAAATGTGGAGTATGAGGCAACATATTTTCAAGAGTGAAACAGGCTACTAAACATCATCTGCAATAGCCAGGGCAAACACAGCGTCTATCCATTTACCATTAGGAGAAGGCAAAGGAGATGCACCTACAAACTTCATTTTGTGTTTGATCTGTTATTATGAAGGAACCCAAGTATAGAGAAAAACAGTGGATGGGTTTCAGGTTTTAGTTGCTTTGCCAGAGTCATTTTGAATAGCCAAGACCTCTTGCACAAAATAACCTCTGAATGGTGGTGCAATGATGTTTGCATAAGCTTGATAGTAAAATAAGAACAGTAATAACCCCACTTTGAAAAAAATAGTTTAGTATGCCAAGTGTATTGATTGCTAAAACATTTGTTTTCTTATAGACCTCTATGAGTAATTAAAATACAACTTTCAGAAAACATTGACAGTATTAAGTTTTCCTAAGGAAACCACTAGCTCAGTTGTACATCTCATTGTTTATATTTTCTTTTGTTAAAATTAGGTTCAAGTGAAAGAAGACTAAAACTACCGTTACAGTATTTGTCACTGTAAAAGGCAGAGTATTACTGTGGAGTAAAATATATGTTAAGTCTGATCAACTCTGTGACCAAGGGCATTCCTCACAGAGCTAAAATGAAAACCCACAAGGATGCTTTGTGGACAACAGTAAACCCAGGTTATGTCTGTCTTTAAAGCTTACACGTGTGAGGTATATAAAAATACCTTCTTGAATACTCGTAAGTGCCTCTGATCTTTCAAGATGATCAATGCACTGCTTCCAGTTTCAATTATGAAATTTAAAAGGAAAGAAGAAAAAGGAAGATGAACTCACAGGGGCACCTCTTAAGTGAACAGACATTCCAATATGATTTTTTTTAAAGAAAATGGTTAATTTTTCAGTTTATGACTACCTTCTTTCTAAAGAAGCTTACACCTTCTAAAGAAGCTTACAGTATTTACAGCTGGGAAGGACAGTATTACTAGAAAAACATTTATAGATAGAACTTCTTTTTAATAGGCAGCAAATTATTGCAGCATGTTATGCAAAGGTTCTTGAATTTAAATGCAAGTGCATAGACAGAACACAGGACAAGAACAAATCAAGGTACTGTAACACAGTTTAGTTTTCCTAGGTAGGATAAGCTGGATGTGTAAGCCCCCTTATATTTATGTTAGGTAGTGGATTTATTGAGGTTTGGTTCTAAATTCTCTTGTCTTTCAAAGTTTTCTTTGCTCTTTTTTTCCTTTTGGTATACACCTCAAAACACAGCAGCAGCAGCAAACAGATCAGTAAATCTGCTTTACAGAGCAAACACAGAAATACTGGAAGAAATAAACTTCAGCATAAATTCTACCCTCCTCCATTTTTCCAGTTATTACAGAAATGTGGGTTTGTGCCATATATAGATAATCTTGTTACCATGTAAGCTGCTGGAAATGGCTGTAATCATTCTGCCATTGTATAAAGGCAGGGATTTTTTTTATTTTATTTTTTTTTTTAATTTAATGAATGAACGGAGCTAAAATCAGGGTTATTTTCCAGAAGGTATTACTAACAAAGCTGAGGAAACAACAAGTCTTAGTGCATGAAAACTAATATGTTTGGTTCAGAAGATGAATGACAAGACAAGGAGTCACAAAGCTCTTCACACAGTTAGAAAGAATATCTCCTACTCTCAAAACATATGAATGTTTTCATTAAAAGCTCCTCTTAAGGAGTTACCTTAGTTACTAAAATGACCGGAATCCAGTACTTCTAGGAAAACTGAGAACAAATCTAGACATGTTAACAAAGCACTGAAAAAGGACAAAGAGCAAAAATTATTTGGATGCACTGTTTTATCCAAACAATATATTTAGAGAAAAGACTATTATGTCAAAATACAGTATTAATTTTAAAAATAAAAATAGATGCATAAATATATTAGCAAACAAGGGAGTCTTGTAAATTAATTGAAGAAGTGTATCCCTTTTCTGTCACTGAGAAGAGCTCTCTACATTTCCCTGTTTTTCTAGTCTGATTGTGTGGAAGTATATAATGCTACCTGCTACTAATCTGAAAACCAAATCTCATGAAATTGTTTCAGTAATGGAAACTGTATGTGCATCAAACTACCAGTATGTTTAAAGGTGCTTGAAAACATATTCTGAAGAGAAATCTGCATTTCTGACTATGAAAACGTGTGCAAAAAGCACACAGAACAAAAACTGTAAACAATGTTCCTATGGAAGTGTTGGCTTTCAGTTGCTTTTCCCCCATTTATCTTAAGAAGGAGGCTGCCAGGTCGAGGTGTGAAGCCGGCCCTGTCTCCCTGCTTTGAGAGCAGCTGGGCTTTTTCTCCTTTGTGAAATTTTAACCTGACATTTCAATCTAAGTAAATCACACCAAGAATAAAGGTGAGGCTTTCTCTCAAAGGTCTCTACTGTGCACAAATCCTTCAGTGTTTATAAATGACACTATGTATGTCATAGTGTCATTTATAAACATAATGACATTCTGTAATAGTGGGGGAAGGGGAGAGGGTTGTGATTATTGTGGGGATTATAATATTTTTTATTATATAGATTATATTTTGATAATATAAATTTTATTTAATTTTAATATTGTATTGTCTACTATTATTTTGCTAATACAATACTGTGTTCAAAAGACATATGAGCAAATCCTGACAGTGCCTTAATTGTAGAAATTCTAGCAAGGATAAGTTATTGATGAAAAATGTATCAACAGTGGGAGAAAAAAATCCCTCCTATTTATAGTAGGGAATGCTTCTTTAATATTGTCCTCAACAAAAAATTTACACAATTTTGCATGTTTTTCTCCCCTGGAACCTGAGCACTTGTATGGAACCATAATCTTTGTTATGATGAAAAAGAATCCAAACTGCCTATATATAATTGAGTTAATTTTTAATTGGCAGGAAAGCATGATGCAGTTCTACTTTCAGTGATCCTGTTGCAACTGGGGTATCTCCATCCAGTGAACAGCATGATTCCAGCATGACTGGGAGCAGAGTCTGGCACTTGTGCTTCTGTTAATATTAATGTAATGAAGTATTTCAATGCACACAAGAATTTTAAAATATTTAATAGAAGGATTTAATGTTATTAAAAATCATTATATAGGCTTGACTCATACATATAATTGAAAATAATACTATAAAATTAACTAAATTAACTAAAATGCTCAAATATTTTACAGGACTAAGATTGACATCCAGAAATATTCCATAGGATCCCATTCTGAAATTCTTTCCCCCAAAATAACATTGCATTACTATTCCTTAATATTCCTCATTTTTCCTGGTCCTTTTACCCTTCTAGTTATCTAATTATCTTTTTTTTCTGACTACTGATTGCTTTTGGTTCCAAAAAACAGAATTAGTCTTTTGCTGCTGTGTCTAAGTTAAACTATTTAATCACCAGATTTAGTGTTATCTTTGTTCTTTCTTTAAAGGAAGTGCATAATAGACTGTGACCCCTAGACAAGTATCCCTGTGGTTTGGATGATTTAATGTCAACATTCCAAGAGAGCTAAGAAAATATCCTATCTTTGTTTGAAATGCTTCTATTAGAAGTAATATAAGCCAACAGATACAAATGATGCCAAATATGCTGCATCTTTCAAAGTTTCCATTGCCAAAAGTACATTTTGAACTGGCCAAGTTCAAATGGGTTTCTTTTTATTTCTGAAGGCTGAGTGTTGGAAAAGTTGTGTCCAGCTTTTTTGAAAGCATTCAGCTGAAAATCATAAAATGCTTTATTTATGATTATTTGGTAATAGTAATTATAGTGCATTATAGTAATGCATTCCATATTGTCATCACTTTCAAGTCCTATGGACAATTTGGGCTCTAGCAAGGATTATTTCTTGTTTGGAAGAAAATGAGTAAATAAAGTCATTGGATATTTTGTTTTCTCTAGAAACAGGCTATCTAATATCAAAAGCAATGCACAGTGTACTGCTCACAGGGCTGACACAACATCCCAAGAGCCCCAGAAAACAATTCGTTTCAACCTCCAGCAGCTCATTTCCCCTCCCACTGTTTCAAGAACTCAGCCAAATTCCTTCCTCCATGTAGTTTTGCTGAAACAATTTGTTACTGTAAGCTAAGATGAACTCAGTACTATGTCACTTCCCCTTCTCCCATACATTAAATCTTTTGTGACACATTTTCTTTTGTATTATGCTAGTATTTCTTTGTTCACCTTAGTAAGGGCTGCTAAATACTTTTTTTTAAGTGAAAAAAAATAGGGATTTAACAGTATTGTCTAGAAAAAGGGGTTTTGACTACTGTAATGCAAAAACCTTTTTCATGCAAGTCCAGTGTTTCTTGACACCTTCCTGATTTAACTTTGAGACACCTAAACTTGTGAAAAAGAGAGCCCTGATCTCTAGCTCAAACAGCCAATAGGGTTTTTCCTCCCTATCCCCCAGGACTACTGCCTAATTGATACAATTCCATGGCTGCTTTACTTCAAGATATATGGGCAGCTGCTAGGTGTGATTGTATTTTCTTTTCCCAGATTTGCGTGGCAGTCCAATGAATCTGACTGAGCCAACTGATTTTTGCACTTTTTTGATAGTTTGTTAGGGGTTTTTTAGCCATGATCCAGTTTATCATCTGGCTGCACAAATAATTGGGTGATGCAGGGTTGGCCATGAATAAGGGGAGGAGTGGGAATCACCTCCAGTGAGGGGCTACACTCAAAACAGGTCAAGTTGACTGTTCAGCTACAGCTGTAGTACAGCACCATGCCTTGCTAGGGAAAAAGAAGACGGGAGAATGAGATGAGCTGAGATTAATTTACCACAAAGTTAATCCCATATATTCCCCAAACACTTGGTAGTGTGCAGTGAATTCAAATTTTTACTGGCCTGGGTAGAACTGTAACACTATCTGTCCTGCCTCTGACATGACAGCAACTGAATCCATTTGTTTCTTCCTTTTGCCCAAATCTATGAAGTTTGATTAATGACTTGTATTAAGTAAAGGAGGTAGAACAATAATGGATCAGAGAAGCAGAATTGCAACGACAGAAATGCTCACATTTAGAGTGAGGCAGAAAGCAATAGTAATCTTGAGAGAGAGATAAAGGGATAGAAAATGGAAACAGCACAGCACATCTATAAAAAACGTCCAAATGAGTATGCAGGATACGGATCATATGAAAACATCTTTACTCATGCAGAGCTTCTAACATATCCTCTAGGCAGAACAAGCACTCAGCTAACAGACACTCAATATTTCAGGTCAGGGTTTCTAGTAAACTGCAGGTGACTGAGTTCTTATAATCTGTATCTCTATAAACTTTTAAAGTAGACAAAGCATCAAAAAGGAATACATAAATCTGAAGGGATGGTTAAAAAGAACAACAAACTGAGAAAAAAAGAGAATACAATCAGGCATGGACAGAAGAGCATTAAGGGAACCATAAAGGGAATAATCCCAAAGTAAATCATAGTATGTACATTGTAGGATAATCTCTATTGTGAATTATTAATGTGAGTTATAGAGTATAATGCCAATACTAAAAGAAAAAATATAGCACATAAAAAATACTACTTTTGCAGCCATTGAGACACAGATATTAATGTTTGTCAACAATTTTTTTAAACAAACTAATGATTTTTTACATTCTGCAAGCATCTATGTTTTAAACCCACCAGAGGATGGTTTCATCTATTTTTGTTACCTAGTAATGATTCAAAAGGCCTTATAAATATTCAGAACATTTAAAAAATGCTAAATTACATTTTTAAAGTAAATAATATTTTTTTATTTACTTTAAAGTAAAAAAAAAAAATATTTTTGAATAAATAATATATCACCAACCAGCCAAAGGAGCTGATTTTCCTGCTCTGCACTGGTGTAGCCTCATCTTGAATATTAAATGCAGTTTTAGGTACCACAATATAAAAAGCTATTGGAGAGCATCCAGAGGAAGGCAACAAAGATGGTGAAGGGCCTTGAATGGGAGCTGTATGAGGAGCAGCTGAGGTCACTTGGTCTTTCAGCCTGGAGCAGACTGAGGGGAGACCTCACTGCAGTCACAACTTCCTTGTGAGAGGAAGAGGAGGGGCAGGCACTGGTCTCCTCTCTGGTGACAAGTGACAGGACCCAAGGGAATGGCCTAAGGCTTTGTCAGGGGAAGCTGAGGTTGGATATTAGGAAAAGGTTCTTCACCCACAGGGGGTCATGCACTGAAACAGGCTTCCCATGGAAGGGGTCACAACCCCTGACAAGAGTTCAGGAAGCATTTGGACAATGTTCTCAGGCACATGGTGTGACTCTCTGGGTTGGTCCTGTGCAGGGCCAGGAGCTGGACTTCGATCATCCTGATGGGTCCCCTCCAACTCAAGATCTTATTCTATGATTCAATTAATATTACTGTTTTGTAATACCTATGTTATAGTGCGATTAATATTGATTTCATGTCTGCAGCATATATCCAACACAATTTGCAGAAGTGCTGCACATTTGTCATTCTTTTGGTAACATTTATCTTTTGTAAGGTGCAGGCCCTTGTGAGCACAGTCTATGTAACTTTATGGAGTACTCCAGTGAAGATAAGCAGAAGTGAGACATGAATAAGCCTCTAGGGTCTGTTCCTTTCTTAGCCAATTCCTAACCTTGATTTGGTGCTCTTCTTAAACTGTGTTCCAATGTGCCTTTCCAGAGTTCCTGCTACTGCCCCTTCCCCATATGTCAGATAAATACTAGGGTGATGTTTCTTAACTCCTCAACAAATGAAGAATTACTTAATAAGACAACAACAAAAGAGGGTAATGCTATTAATGTTTAGAAAACTTGCAAATCTTGCTGAGATACACAAACTTCCAGTCTTCCTATAGCCTGAAGACTCAGAGATGAGAAACAATCTGAAGCAGTAGCAGAATCCTGCAGTTTACAGGAGACTGTTTGTGCAGAGCTTATGTCTTAGAACACTACTCCCTTAAAAGCTTGAGTCTGTCTTTTATTATGATGCTGCTGCAGCAGCAAGAACCAGGTAGAAAATATACTCTGAATTTCAACATTACTGAAATAAGAATTTTCTCAATAAATAATATATCAAAAAGTGGAGGACTGGATGAAAAACTTCAAAACATGTTGTGCAGTGTTTAAAATACCATGAGCTCATACTTGGAACACAATTATTATCTTTTTTTTATGATTCTGTGATAGGAGGCTGTAGAGGGTGCAGCCATTCATGGAAACATGGGTCCTCCCTTGCCAATTAGTCCAATGTGAAAATACTTCACATTTTTTTAGGGAAGAGTAAATTCTAATAGGTGGCTTATTCTGTCTTCATATCAAAATAGTTTTAAGGCATTAGTCACAGCAGTGTGCTGTAACTATTTGATTCAAACTACATTGAAACAATCACTATAGAGACAGAAAATGTCTAGGCAGATGCAAGAATCTCTCTGCTGGCATCCTTACAGTTGTATAGAGGCTTCCTGATGCACTATGGATGAGTTGGTTTACTCCTTAGCCAAACTAAGCTGTGTTTGAAGAAGTAGCTGAGAATACAGTTCAGTTCTCCATTGCCTCGGTGAAGCCATGACACAGCATTGTAAAGACACACATGCTCAACTCTTACAGAGTTTACAATATAAATAAAATAACACCAGAACATTAAGAGTATGGTGAGCTTTCTTGCTATGGTAAAGTTTCCTAGAAAGCGCAAGCCCAGTAGTGAAACACAAGCCTTCTTCCAATTCAGTACTTGAAATAAGCATCAGAAGTATACACAACCTTTACAAGATTTATAACTTGTTCCAAAAGTACCCAACAACTTCAATTTATTTAATTATGATAGAGTCTTGTTATTTAGAGTATAAAATTGAAAAAAGTCATATAAACATATATTGTATATTATAAAAATATTACAAATAGAAAATATACAATATATAGATGAATATATATGAGATAAAAAGCTATACATATTTGCATGTAATTCAGCAGCTCCATTTAAAAAAAAAAATAAATCATTGATTAGGGAAAAAAAACCCTCTTGGTCTGATTTTTTGTTTCCTGGAGGCAACATAAGAAAAACAGCTTCTACCAGCAGGCAGCCTGGTGTGAGCAGCCGTAAAGATGACCTGGTTAGAAGGTTGGGACACAGCCTGTCATCTCTTTGACAGTGTAACTCCAAAAAATACTTCTGATGTTGCTTTCTGGCACAGTTACTCTGCAGAGCCTGAATGCTAGAGAAATACAAAAGTGAATGCTAAAGAAATTGTCCTTGTCTCAGTGAGGATGTTTTTTGTCCTCTTGATATGGACTATGAGCCTGTGAGTGCTGGTCTAGCTAAGGGGTGTGTTAAGCAACATCTTAATCACTTGGGTTCTCCACAAAGCTGATTAAAGCATTGTCAATGTGATTTTTCAGGAAGAAAATTCATGCTCATCATAATCTGTAAAACAATAAATACTTGCAAAATATGGTTTATAAAAACAAACTGATGCCTCTTGAAAGTAGAGTTTATGATTTAACTATTTCAGCTAGGAATATGGCCTAATTTGACATTTTAAAAAAGCCAAACAAAATACTGTGCATTCTTTGTTTTGAAACAGCTTTTTTGAAAGAAATTTGTAAATGAAATATGTCATTTAAAGGGTCAAAATCCTTTTGGATTTATTGATAGAAAATGCTTTAAACCTAACTGATTTCGGAAGGGATAAGAGTTCATTCCATGACAAATTTCAGAACACTTTGTTTTCTATACTGGATCTCAAAAACTCTTCATTTAAAATTTAGCTTAGTGTTAAATGCAGTCAAGTTGCAGTTTAAACTGGAATTAATTACTGGCTTTAACAACTAAATACAATGCATTTGTATTGATACTTTAGACAAGAAGATAGCTGAATACATATGAAGCCCACTGTTTCTGCAATTTGGGAATGAATCAGTAGAACTGAACAAAGAAATACCGTACAGTCAGGTTTCACATGACAGAACAAATGGAAATTCCTATCTCTACCAGAATACTGAGCAAGATGAATCATAAGAGAGAAATAAATAAGAAAGACAAAAGAGAAGAGAGGCAGTAATACTGAGTGCTATATGTACAACTAAAGAAATACAGGAAACAGCCAAGTGTCACTCCAGTGAAATGGCAGAAGACAATTTTTGCATAGAATCTGTTAAAAGATTCAAAATATACCAATAGGTTTGACTTCACTACAGAAGAAAAACCGCCTTTGTTCATACTGCACAAAGTTTCCAGCACTCTATAATGTGTCTCCCACAGCCATTTGCAGATCACTGAAATGACTGTTTTGTAATTTTAAAAATCCTCCAAATCTATGGGAATGATCAGATATGTGTCTGTGAAAACCCAAACACAGTTATGTTTTCTTTTTCTCCCTAGTGAATTTCGTGTTCTTCAGGAGGCACTAATCTGAGAGCAGTGTGCTGTTTATAAACTGAAGGACCCAGCACACTCTACCAGCGTGCTGAAAACCTGGAGCTCGAGGAATTAATTCTAATGCAAATGAGGGTAGGGTTTCCCTGCAAGAGAAGTCCTTGTTGAATCTGCTGAGACTGACAACCTGGTTGCCATGTGTCCAGCTAAGAATATGGCAGACATAAGCAAGATTCAAAAAAAAACCCCAAATCTGTTAGCTGCCTAGCTCCTTCTCAATGCATTTGGAGTCTAATTACCAGGATGTGAAATGCTCTGCAGTTCAGCCAACACAGTCATCTTTAGAAGTATGCCAATGCTGCCTGCATTTCACTTCAGATATCAGAGTGAGCATGAAGAGGTTTTTTTTCAGGTGAGCTTCCCAAAACATTCAATATCAGATACTTGCTGCTGCAAATGAAAGCAGTAAGAGGCTGATCCCATATGGAAGTGGCACTGAGCCAACAGTGCATGTGAAACTCCTGCCCCAAACATTCAGTGAGGCATAATCCCTGTTTGGGAATTTTGTGACCTTACAGAAGGTTGCATTCTCAACTGCCTTCAATGCACTGAACTTGAGCACTGGCTCTCACAACAGAATTGGGATCTGTTAGCTTCCACCCCATGTTGGATGCAGGCATTCAATCCTATGAATCAGAACTGCTGTGACTGCCTTGTCACGTGCAAAAGAAGGACTGACATCATTAGGACTGTGCTGCTTAGCAATGCAATGTTTGGAGGAGTATCTGTGGCTGCAAAGCTGCACTGGCCTCTTTTCAGCCTCGAAGCTGACATGGTTGACAGATCACAAAGAAAACTGCTGACTCAGGCACGTGAGATCCTGGTGCAGGACTGGAGCTGTGCTACAATTGCATGATCTTGGTGCCTCCCCTGCAGAAGGTGGGATACAGGAATGAAAGGGGAGAGGATCATGCTCAGTCTATGAGACTTCCAATAAAAGTCTCAAGAAAAGAGCAATAATCTCTATCTTCCTGTAGTTTTTCTTTATTCTTTCTCTCATTTTCTAGGTTTTTTTGTTTCTTTTTCCCTGCAACCTTTTATGTTTTTTTTTCCTGTAATATTTCTCCTCTTCTCTGCTATTTAACTTTCCCACAATTTTAAAAAACAATAGGGATTATGAGTAAAAAGAGAACAATGCAATTAACAGTTATTCTTGGTGTCCAAGAAAAATAGAATACTACACAGTTGGAACTCATAATAAGAAAAGGTCTCTTAGCTAAAATGTTTTTATTTGAAATATAGTTGCTCTAGTGATGGGTTCCTTCCCAACAGAAAAACACACTGAAATGCAAGAAATCTTGGAAAACAGAATTTATCTCACCAAAAATACATTCTGAACAAAATACAATCATTATTCTCTCACTATCACAGACAAAGACATAAAAGGGAAAACTATGTGAAAAAAGTAGTCAAGAGAACTGCACCAAATATGAAGGACTGAAGAATAAGGAATTAAGTACCTGAATAATCAAATTACAATGACCTGCTAATAACCTTTAAATTTTTTATATGGTTCAGTATGCAGTTGCATTTCAGAGTCCAAATTTGAGTTCTAGTTGCCAGCATTTTGTCTATTTAAGAATAGAGAGCAAAAGAAAAAGGAAGACTGCAAAGGACAACCTGGATTTCATCTGATACTGCATTTATCAACATGAGATGGGGAATAAAAATACTGTCTATGTGTGTAATTCTTCTGTGGAATTTAGGCTACTAAATATGTTGGAAAAAACATGAATTCTCTTCCTTGCTATATTGCATATTAGTTTTGTGGCTTTACAGACTCCTGTAGCAGCACCCTTATCAGATTAACTGCATACTGAACTGTGGAGTCTCCAGAGAGAATACTGAAGTAAGGCTTTGAAAAGATGTTAAACTATGCTACCACAGGTAGGAATGAAGAAAGCCACATAAGAAAAACAGCTTCTACCAGCAGGCAGCCTGGTGTGAGCAGCCTGTAGGTGACAGAGGTACCTGCAGAGACTACCATGGACTCAAAGCTGTGGCCAGTCTCATGGCCACCTCTCAGTAGAAAATGTCAGGTCTCAGTTTGCTCTTTCCTACAGGGACAGCAAATAATATGGCCTTTCACAGTTCCACTTTCACATTTGATTTTCATTTGCATTAAAGGAAATTTCTTATTCCTCTCATTGAACCATGATACAAGAATATCTTCTTTACTTTCAAATATAATTTTTTTGAGATTTTAGAAAATATATACTCTTAATTCAAACACCATAGTTATCCTTACAGGAAATACTTAATGGTACTGGTAATTCTGTGCACTAAATTACCACATTTTAAAATTAAAGTGTGTGGATCTATTATGAATTATCTGTGACAAAGCAATTCCCTCATCAGAGAGTTGTTTCATGGTAAGAAGCAAAGTGTTAAATACCATCTCCAACGTGTTGAAGGATACTTAGTACTAACAAGCTTAAAAGGAAAAGCTGTGCTGTGTAATCTCTGAGACAAATGGCATATTTGACAGAGTGAGTTTAAAGTGCTATGTCTTACTGGCAGTGTAAAATCACAAAGAACAGCACTTTCAAATGGATTCTTTGGCACGTGCATACAGTATTTCAAAAAGTATTATCCTTAGAGCTCCTTATTCAAAAGTATGCATTAAAAAAAGGCTGTTCAGAGCAAAAAGTAATACCATCACATTGTTTTCACAGAATTACTGTTTACTCATTGGAAGGCATAAAATATTTTTAAAATTCTATAAGGCACTATGTGGATAGTCATTATTTATCTATGAATAGTTATTGTATTGGGGTCATCTCAATTTACAATATTATCTCAAATACTTTCCACTACTACTTTCTATATTTTAAAATGACATCCTTTCCAATCCTTTGAATTTTTCAAAATAGTTGTACATTTGCTTTTAGTTCACACAAAAAAATCATTACTGGTTAAAATTGAGTCTTTGTTTACAGTGTATCATAGAAACAAAATGAATGGTTTTGATAAAAATATACTGTTTCAAATGTTAAGGTAGGCAGAAATTAAAAAGATTTACAAAGAGTACTTCAAGTCTCTTTGCCTTTGCTAGTATGAACATAGAACAGGTTTTAGTACTGTCCAGCAGTAAAGGAGAAAACAGAACAGAACAGATATTCCTCCCATTCCTATTTGGATGTATATGCAGATAGTACAATTTTAGTTAACTGAGTTTAAAGAGAGATGGAACTTTGTAGTGTCCCCAAGAATCAACCAAAGTCTTTTTGTAATACTTCCTTATATCAGAATAATTGTATAAATCACTGAGGCATCAAGTTTGAAAATATTTCAGAAGTCTCATATTTTTAATTTTAGAAAGTACCCTAGGAATCAGCTAGAGATACTACACAAAGAAATAGCCTTTGGCAGGATGACTTAAAGTCTAAACTCAAGATAATCTGTGATTTGAACATAAAATTGAATTTTCAAACTGTAGATCTACAACTTGTGTTGTTTGTGCAGCTGTTAATGGCATCAAATCATGAGTTCATTACAACTTTCTAATAAATTGTCTGATCTATGGTAGATTGATAAAGCAGTGAAACATCATAAATAAAACTACTTTCAACAACATAGCAAGAATAGTCAATGAAGGATGACTTTCCTTCACAACTTGTGAGTAATTGGTACCTTAATGAGTTTCAGTGGGCAGGACAATATCATTCTTATAAAAAATAGAGGGGCAAAGCAGCAATTTGGCATATACTCTGATTTTGTTTGCTCCTGGATTTTGAAGTAGCAGTCAGATTTTATAAGCTGCAATGGAGTTATCTGTGTTTTGGTTACCTTATTACAACTGCAGACTGCACTGATGTGGCCACAATGATTCCCATAATTTGGTTGCTTCACTCTCTCTTCCCAAATAGACACAACAGATTTGTGCTTTGTAAAAGGAGGAAACACCTGGCTGTCAAAGAAAGCTGCCACCACAACTATTTGCTGTGTCTTTCTTGGCATAAAACCACTGTCATAGAAGGAAATTTCCTTGTAGGTCACAACACTATGGATTCAGGGAGCAAAGACACATGCAGGGGGCACAATGGGGATGACACACAGCATGTTCCCAAGTCTTAGAAATCTTGTTCAGATTTACAGGTAGAAAAAAAAAGAGAGGTGCAATTATGCAGGATAAAAGACATTGCTGAGATTATCTGCAAGAATGTCCTTCATTTTTTCCTCATTCTCCAAAATCTACAATCTCTGTATGCTGGCAGAGAAAGAGGTGACACCACATAGTTTATTGATACATGTGAAATCTCAGAAAGGGCTCTTCTCTTTGTAAAATTTGTAAAATCTTCCCTTAATACAAAAGGACTAGATCCCTGCTTTGATCTCCAAGTATTTGTATTTGTATTTCTCCAAGTAATTATGGTTATATTGTTTTAGGATTCTGAATTACCTGAAGGTGCCCTCTAAATGTTAATTTCCTTTTACTGGAATGATTGGATACATTTTGAAACAAATTATCAAAGATACAGGGTTGATGTATTCTTAAGATGAAATAGCTTTGAAGAACATAAATAGACCCCTGGAAGGGAAATCTACATGGAAATTATTTAGTCAGATTAAGAGGCAGAATTTGAGATGGCTCTAATTATTTCTGGTAGGAGGATGACAAATACAGGGGCAGAGATGAGTAAGGGTTCAGAGATCTATATTCTTCATGGTTTTCAGTTTGGGTTTTTGGGGTTTTTTTCACTCAAAAGTGACTAAGTTCAGGAAGCTATCTTGAGTCTGATATTAGGGTATACTAAGTAATCTCTCACTTGAGAAAATCATTTACACACTGCTAAGGAATCTGCAGTCTAGCTCCAATGGTTTTTTTGTTTGGTTTTTGTTTTGTTTTTTTTTTTTTTTTGTTGTTGTTGTTGTTTTTAGGTTTTTTTTTTTTTATTTCACAGGATTTTGCTTGCATTTGTCATGCTTAAATGCTTTATGTATAAATATTTAAAGGATCATGGGGAGGTGACAAAACTAAGGTAGATAATGACTGTTAAACCTAGACTTTTACTAAACTGTTTAATCCAAGCTAAGAGAAACACCAGGAAGCCTCTTACTTCTCTACCAGGAACTGCTGATAACCTCTGGCAGATACAGAGTCATTGACATCCATTCTAGGCATACTCCAGTGCAGTTCTTTATGCAAGGCAAGTCTCAGTCTCATGAAAGAAATCCTTTTGTCATTATTTCACCTGCATCCTGTAATCATAATTAAAAAAAGGTTTTTATGGGAATTTCTTAATTCCCTACAATTCAACACTAAACAGTAGTTCCTTCCTCTTTTAAGGGAGGGTTCTTAGATGGCAACAAATACCACTGCTACACAGAGGAGATGGGAGATAACTCAAACAGATGAAATCCCAGTTATTATGAAATGAAAATTTCAAAAATACTGAGGAAGAATGTGTTATCATGTAAAATATTAAGGCTGACTTACTGTATTTAACATTTTAACAGATAATTTTGAGGATTTTTTATCTAGACAGTCCATATTTGGAAGAATTAATTTCACATCATGGAAAACAAATTATGCCTTTGAGATTAATGGTTTTAAACATTTTAATTTCATTAAGGCTTAGGAGGCAAGAAAAAGTACACAGAGGAGAAACAGTTTGGAGGAAACAGTTGGAACTGACAAAACAAGCAATGGACAGAGATATGAAATTGAAAATCTGAGACAGGATGATATGTAGCTTTTTAAAGATATCCTCTGCTTGTGCTTTGTAGCTAAAGATAGAGGCCTGGTCATCTTCCCTGCCAACTCCTTACAATGATGTGCAGCGTTCCCTTGCAGTTGACATTTGACTGTTGTCATCCACCTTGTTGCCCCTGAAGGACTGAAGGGCTTTTGCTGCTGGTCTATAATATGCTTAAATCTCCATAGAAACCTAAGTACCATCATTAAACATCCTAGATATTTATAAAGTGCATGCATTAAATGAGATATAAATACTCAGATTTCTGAGATAATCTGCATATGAAAGATTCTTGGAGAATTTTAAATCTAGAATTTTGACAGATTTTTTTTCAGTACAGGTTTGGAACACTGTCACAAAGTTTGGGCTTTTGTACCTTTCCAGACAACAAAGTTGTCTTATCATAGCAGCTACAAGGTTATGAAAATGTTGGCTCACACCAAAACCTATTAATATTTTTCTCCAAATTATATCACCTTAGAAATTGGAAACTACCTTTACTTCATTTTCTAAGAATATTTTAAAAAGACCTACTCACCCTCTGCCAGCAAATAAGAAAGAGACTTATATCTGAACAGGTACATTATAAAAAGTAGAAAAGCAACCCAATTTCTGCTTTACTGTCCAAAATCCCACTTGGCTTCCTCAAGGAGCAACACATCATGCACTATTACCCAAGGGACGTCTCTCCAGAGTAATGCAGGGAGCTATTCTCTTGTTTAAAGGAAGAATGCTTCAGCCACAGAAGAAACACAAATCATTTAAAGTTCCCTGCACAGGCAAAGGGAAAGAAACTGGAGAAGGGCTAGGAAAATGTAATTTGGTGCTCCATTTCTGTTCTTAGTAGGGATTGTTATATCTTCCGGTTTTCAAGAGAAGCTGAAGTAGCAAAACCTGATGAAGGAATGGTTTCTAGAGGTGGTGGATTTGCTGCACTGGGCAAGCTGCAGCTTTTTATTGTAATTGCAGTCACAGAAGTGTTCTGGCTTCCCTTTTACTGAGATTTGTTTTGGTCATTCCACAGCAGTCTATTGCAAAACCACTGGTTGGTGGTGCACTGGTGCCAAGATTTGATAACTTATTTCAAATCTCTGGCTTATTTGGCTACGTATTAGCAGCAGGATTTGATAACTCATTTCGAAGAAGCATGAAATAGTTCCATCTGGCCCTCAGCATTTCCAAGGCAAGTACAGCACATTAAGCCCAGGGAAGGCTGTAGGTCACCAATGTGCTTTACTTTTGACAAATCTTCATGGGCTGTTTTTCTGAGATTGAATTTGTACTTTTATTTCCTCCTGTGGAAGCCTACTTATTTTTTATTGATTTCCACTAAAGTAAGGAAAGCACTGATCTAGAAACAGTTCATGAATTGCATTATCCAGTTTAATTAGAGGGAACAGAAGTTTCTCCACAGACAGAATAGTCAGCATTCAGCCTAAAATGCAACTTTGGACAGTATTGGCTGCGGCTAGCAATCTGAAGGCCCAGCCAGTGCCAATTACCCCTTCCACTCATTATGCAATACATTAGGAATGATGCTATACCATGTTCTCTGCTTTAGTATTTTGTACTATATAGCAAATATGTATGCTTAAATTTCTTTCTCAATTCAAACCTGTGTCAGAAACAGTTCAATAGTGAGTTTATTTGAATTATGTATTAAATCAAATTCTTGTTTTGATTTTTCTAGCTGTTTATAAATATTTTGCTATCAAGCCAATTAAACATTTTTAATAATAAAAAGTCAACAATCTGTATAAAAAGTCAATAATCTGTTGTTATTTTGCTGCTGCAATAATTTTATGGACAGGATGTGAAATCTTAAAAGTTCACTGATAAACCTATACTTGGGAGAACATAAATATATGCATCAGCTGAGATATGCCAGGGAAATTAAGAGAAAAGAGTACACAGCAACTTTCCCAGATCATGTAAGCTTAAAATCTGTGTTGTAACACGATGATACTCAAATGCTTACAAGAGAATAAATGGTGTTGGGTAGAGGCATATGCAGTTCTCAGATTCTGGCAATAAATACCTTGTGTCTTATTCTCAGTACAGACACAAGTTCAGAGAAGACAAGGTTTAATGCAGTCAGGGCATTCCAGGAAATGTCAGTTCAGTTTCACCAAGTTGATACTATGTTGTCATAGAATTCAAAAGAAAAATACTAAGAGATTGAAAATATCCTATAAAACTTGTATTTTGGCTTGAAACAGTAGAAAAAAAATGCTTTATAGAGCATGAGGGCATGGTCAAGCCAACAGTCAGGTCTTCAGAGCTATCAAAAATGTCCTATTAACATTTTTTTTTACTTCTTTGGCTTGAAGGACAACTTAGCCGTAACAGACCACACCTAGAGTATTGGGTCACACACTGTACCAACTGCTGAATTACAACTAGCATTCACTAACCTTTGGGTTTTTTACATTTCCTACCTACAGAACCCCTAAAATATATTCTGGATTCACTGCTGAAGTTTTAGTTTCTTACAGTTGTAATGGAAACTTTATTTCACAGAATGGAATGAAACGTCAAAAAAATCAACATGTACCTTCCCCTGGACCTGAACAGTAGACTCTGGCAGTGGGACACACAAACTAAATTCTGCTCAACAGAAGGGAGAATTTCTGACTGTTTGCTCTTCAACAAGCAGGACTAAAACATAGCTGCAACTGTGGTACACCATCTTAGCTAGCTAAAAGTACCTCATTTTGCCAATACAGGTTTGTACTGAGGTCACTTCCAGTTTTAGAGTATGCTTGTTTGAATTATCTCTTCCGCCTGAGAATCAAGCTGGAAAATTTTTCAGTGTTTAATCACCTTTGATAAACACATCAAAACTACTGAAAGAGCAACATCATACACTGTAAACATAAAAAAAAAAAAAATACACAGGATTATGTATGTGGATTCTTCCAGCAGGAATTACTACAGCATTTTAGAGTTGAAAACTACCTATCTGAAGCACAAAATAAACATGACCAGGTAGATTTTCTAATTTTGAGTTTTGTTGTGAAAGGTCTACTAGTTAAAAGTAGGCAGCAGATTGCATCAATTCACCCAGGGAAAAGCAGTAGTTCAGGCAAGTTCATTGCGAGCTGACCACCTGCATTATGGGCTCCCACACAGATTCTTATCCCACATAAAGTTCATTTCTGCAGCAGATGCACCATCAGTGTTTGAGATGTCAAAAATGAAGTTACTTTAGCTGCAATTCAAATTCCACAGATGGACGCAAGAGGTCATGGACAGGATAAAATTAAATAGCTTGTGCATAGATAGCCTTACATTATCTTAATTGTTAAACACTAATGATGTAATTTTAAAACAATATTGGCATGGCTTAAAAGGCTATACTCAAATCCAGCACAGTGATCTCTTTTGTTTTGCAAATCTGACCAGAGGAGTCACTGACACCATGGAAATAATATCTCTCTGCATGGCTGAAAGGGTGGTGGCACAAACAAACAGCCAGCAAAAAAAATTCCCACTAAATGCAATGCTGGTGCCTTTGTTCTGTTCCAGGACAATAAACTGCTGGCAAAACTACTTGCCCCATGTAGATCCACTACCTCCATCATGCATGGTCCAGGATCAGGAGAGGATCTGCCCAGCAAGTAATGACAGGCCACCACCAAGGAACATGGCCAAGGAACATGGAATTGGGTGGGAAGTGGAAGACTTGAGCCTGTACTAAATGAATGAGACCTAGCAGGCACTCTAATCAAAGTGAAGTAGAATGGATGCAATGAACGGATGGATTAAAAAGAAAATTTATCTTAGTACATAGTCTGTGTAGAAAGAGTAAAAAAAATAAAAATCACAGGATCATAAGGTATTTATTATGGCACATTAGAAAACCTTTGATGTTCAACAATTTACAGCAGCTCCTCACAGTTTCTTTCTAAAACCCCATAGCTTTGAACCTTTTCAAATATAAATTGCTTGCAACAGAATATACAGTATGTGCTTAGTATTCACATAGGATTTTTGCTGGTGAAATTTTTTATTTTGCTTTGATAACACTTTCTTAATTTGGATATAAATCTAGCTTTATATCTTCTCAAACAGACAAACATAGTTTATTTATGTGATTATTCTCCCTATAAATCATATTATATAAACTGAGAATATGCTGGGGGGGAAACTATTCTCTCTTTTCCTTTGCGCACTATATCAGTTTCTGTGGCAATAATTTAAACTCCTAAATGTTGTTAATGAAATCCTCTATTACTACAATTCTGGGAAAGAGATATTTAAATACCTAGCTTCTGAAACATATGGGCTTGGGAAATGTTAAAAATGTGGCACTGAATTTCTTGAAGAAGCTGTATTTAAAAAGAATATTATGCATCAATTTTGCATGTCAGGTTTTGGGGTGGTTTTTTTTTTGTAACAAATGCTCACAATATGTAGTTCTTTTCTTAACTGTGGTGGGATTCTCATAAATAAAAGGTCTCCAAAATTAGCCAGTCTTTACCATCACAAAGATGCCCTAGTTATTCAGCTGACATTGGTACTTCTAGTGCTGAGCCCAGTGCAGTAATGCTTGGAGGAGCTGAGGCACCTTAGGTCTGCAAGGAGAGCTTCACAGGTACATGCTCAATGTAAATCAACCACCAGAGTGAGGTGAAGAAGTTGTTAACAGAGAATCAGACAGGCTCTTGATTTTCATTTGCATCCTTCTGCAGCATGTGCTACAAGTCTCTTTCTCAGTCACTTGAGCACTTTTACCAGCTAGTATTCTTTCTGTTCTTTCTGTAGGACATGTTGATGTCACACAATGTCTTTTGCACTTTTCCAATGCCATATAAAAGTTTTCAAGGATTTGTGCGATTTTAGTAAGTATAAAAGATTTTAAATAGCTATCCTTAGTAAAAAATATTTGTTTGATGGTGTACAGGAAAACTAAAAAGGAAAAAGACTGACTTTTCCCGGGGATTATTCTTGACAATGCCACTAGGTAATTTTCTGAAGTCCAGAGAAAATTATTTTCTTTAGCCTGATAGCTCCATGAATTACAAGATTGTGGAGTTCAGCACATAGTTGAATGAAAATCAGATCCACTATCTAATCTAGAAATGTACATAGGTTGAAACCTAGGTTTTTTCCCAGCTACTGCATTTTCTTAATCATAATTGGTTCCTTAATTTGAGGCTGTAAAGGCTGACCCTGCCCTGATACTGGGCATAGATAAGTACCTTCTTTCAAAAGAAATTACATGTTCTGGTACTATGATGGCATTCGTTGGGGGAAAAGACAAAACTTCTTTGCAAATGTCTGGTTTATTTATAACAATTTCACAAACTGCTTATATTTATTTTCCTCCAAAAGATTTCCTCAGCAATGTCTAAGTGTATTTCTACTTAATAATAAGATGATATAGTTTTCTACCAGGAAAAAAAAAGAAAAAGATGAGCCACAATGATAACCACAGCTGTATGTTTCTTTCTTACATATGGCATTTTTGAAAATGTGTTAAAAAATATACTTTTGAATTCTCATTAATTTAGCATCTTAATTAAAGTTAAAAATATCACATGTGACATTATGGTTCAAGCATGCAGAGTGTTTTAAGAACCAGCTAAAAAAAAATCTAGAAACTTTATAGGAGAATGTGAGGATAGAGAAAGAAAATTTTCTAGTGATCCAATAGAAGTCCCTTTGTCAGATTCCTCTGTGAATTGTAAATATATTGCACATAGAGCAGAACTGGCCATTGCAAAATCTCATGTAATTTGAAAAAATCATGTAACACTAGTAATTGAGAACATTCTGAAACACTGCCTTCAAAAACTGAAAACCAAAATTTATATCCCTGAAACAAAGAAATGGAAGAGTAGATAGAGTACGTATTTCTAGTTGCGTTGTGGCTGCAGCATTGCAGCAGGTAGGCCTGGAAGTGGACCTGAAAAACTCTTTTTCACCTCCATGACATAATCACTGTTAGAAAACCCATCTATAATAACTGGCAGCCCAATAGTCCTCCTACTTTAGTGTAATTGTTTTCTGAGTGGAAACATACCGTCCAATCATCACACATACACAGAACTGCATCACTAAACTACCATAAACAACTGACTGGCTTCTTTTTACAGGACATCCCAAATCGGTTGTCTAATGAATGCTTCAGGAAAAAAACAAAACAGCTGATAAACCAGATTCTAAGCAAGAAAATGCCTGACTGAATTTTGAAATCTGTACATTGCCAGTTAGAAATTCACATTATCTGATTCAACGGATACTGGGCCTGGAAGGACAGTAAAGAATTAACTCATTTGAATCTAGTCAAGAATAGAGACTGGGGGTTTTTGTCTTACATTAATTCTACCATACATGTTCCAGCACATGCCAAGCATGATGGAAAATAAAGGAAAAATAAGATTGGTTTAAAGTTTTCTAAATATGGAAAAGATATAAATGATGTTTTATCTAATTGTTGAAGACACTGCTAAGGATAATGATTAAACAATGTAGGGTGGTGAGAGCAATATAAAGTAGGTTAATCATCTAGAGCTCATGCAAACCCTGTTAGCCTCTAGTCAGACATTTCCCTAAGGTATCAACATAATTTAAATTTCAAAAAAGAGCTTAACAGAATATATCTTTCTTTTTTGTTAAATAAGGATTTCAACCATAAAAAATCAACTTTACCTTTTCTAAATTTCTGTGTAATCATCTGATCTGAGCTAGTAGCTTAAAACTGAGTAATGTGAATATTTCCCATTAGCTCCAGAGAAGGCAGTGGCAAAGTTCCCACCAAGTCTTTGAGTCCTTAGTCCAAGATACTAAGTACTTGGAAATTCTCATGAAGCTAGATAATCTCTGCTAGATGAGAAAGGTTTTATGCTATGCTATGTTACACATCTGTTCTCTCCATTCCATGGGGATACAAATCTCTACTCCATCAGTGAAGTCAATGTAGCTAACTTATACCACCTGGATACCTGGATATCCAATGCAGACACAAAAAAAAAAAAAAAAAAAAAAAAAAAAAAAAAAAAAAAAAAAAAAAAAAAAGCTAAAAGATGATTTCCCAATGTAATATTCATAGAAATAAAAAACAAAGCTAAGAGGAAAAACCCTGTAATTCAACACATGACCATGGATACAGAAAAGCAGCATTTGTTTTCATTATCTTTCTTTTTAATCCTAGATTTTAAAAATTCCAAAACTGCCTCTTGTGCTGCTACTAAAATGTGTTACTGTAGTATTGAGGAGCAGAAATTTACTGGGACTGTATTAAATCTAATTGATTTTAGGCAGCCATCAGGGATATTTGTAACAAGGAAAAGTGACCTTAATAATACTGAGATCTTGCATTATATTTGTAGGATGCGTCCTTGTTCTCTCGCAACTCCCAGTCCCCAAATTTAAAAATCTAAATTTTGCATTGCTGAGAAGATTATGGCTAACATTTAGAAAATAAAAAGAACCTATGTATTAAAAAAAATTATTTTAAGTATTTGTAAGTCTAGCTTGGTTGATTTTACTTGATTTTCATGGCTTCGATAATGACTGCGTTTGTAAATTTTATAGTAGTAAAGGCAACAAATTCTCATGAGTGACTAAGCTTCTTGAGTCAAAAAAATTTGTCTTACAACTTCTGTTTCTCAAAATCAAACAAAAAATTCCAAAACCCCCCCACCCTAATAACAATTCAACAAGTCCCACTATTATACTACTATTGAAAGAAAACTGCTAGAAAAAAATGCTTGTCTATTAAGTTCCTCCATCAAAACAATTAAGTTTGGGTAGTGATTCTAAGGGCTTTTGATCTACTAAGCTCCAACTCCAGCATCTTCCTAATTCAAGTCATACATAAACAATTTACTTAGCAATTGAAAGTTCTGAATATGGACCATAAAGGACTATGAATTTTAACAGCATAAAAGAGATGCTAGATAGGTAATTTTGCATGTATTAAAGGCAGTGTTAGGAGATTTATCATCCTTTTAAAAGGGTAGAGGAAAAGTAAGGTAAAACAATTCTGTCAGGAAAACACCTGAACAAAGACTAGAATATCACTTTAACAGATGACAGTTACTTGCTTCACTGATTTTTTTTTTAATGTTTTCACTAGACTCAGATCAGCATTCACGTCCTCAGCACATACTTTGAATTCTGCTTTTCTAAAGAGTCTTACCCTAATTTTTTCACAGGAATTTATTTGATTTTTTCCTCCCTTTTAAAGCTGAGCTTCTTTAAATGTTACATGCTACATTATCTTAAATATGTCTTGATTTTATACTTGTGTTTTTGGAGATGATGGGGAGAAATACAGGCGACTAGAGAAGCTTACACATTTACACATTGACAGATTTGTCAACATTTTTCTGTTTCATCCTAATCCTGTTTTTCTAGACTATTCTCTGATTGACTAAACTGACAGTTTAGCAAAAATTATCAAACCCATTTCCCTTTGAGCTTCACTTCCAGTTTAAAAGCTCAGTCATCCATAAGGCAATTTTTGGACTTCTAAGATGGTGAATCAGACACATAGCTACGGCATGTGTAACCTTGGAATCCATAATATTCTGTGTATTAGATTGATTTCCTACAACAATGCCAGACCCAGACGGACAATGTTCTTCTGTTGATTGACCCTGCTTTTTTTGTTGTAGCTTAAGACATATACCTCCATAGCTGACTCTTTTCACATCTGTAATTTAGAAAATAATAATTCTTTTCCCTTTGTAAGAGGAAATGTAGTTGCCATATAATCTCAAAAACCCAAAATTACTTCTTCAATCTGATTTTCTGCGTCCTTCAAATTACACTTTTTTAAAGGAGGAAAGGGAGCAAAAATCAAACAAACTAATTTGGATTTTATAAATAAACCCACAAACCTCAGATTCTCAGTACACAGATGAAAATTAATTGCTTATACCATACTTCTAAAAGTAATATGGGAAGCATGCATTGCTTTCTAGAAATGGAATCATCTGGTACCTGATAAAAATTTTGGAAAAATGATACATTACACTAGATGTAATGTCATTGAAAATCTTCATGTTGGAAATTCCAATCATGAAGTAAATCACGACAAAATTATGAACAGTTGACCAGAAACTAGGTATTAATAATTTTCTTTTGACTGTTTAGGTACTTACATACACTGCAGCACTCTCATTCTTCCCCCTAAGAGTTGAGAATCACAGAGTCTGGAATGTATTTCTTACCATTGCACAAATTTTGGAACTCATAGCCTCCATCTTACAGAAGAGGGAGAAAAGCCTAGAAAGCATGAAAGGAATCTGAATCTCCCAGAGTCCTACTAGCCTAACTCTGTTGTATTCCAGCCCTAATGGTTAACCATGTCTTTGCCACCTTGAGACAGCAAACTCAGTTTGAAACTATACATACCTACTTATTCACTGCTATTAGGGCCCATGAAAACATTATGTTTGTGATAACCAGTTATCTTACAAATAAGGTGGAACTTTTAAAATTTTAGTCTGACCTGAATGGGTGTGATTTTTAAAACAGTTCTGTTAAAAGACAAAGAATTGATCTGATAGTTCCACGTGTCAATAGCCATCACAAAGAGCTTCTAGAGACAAGAATCTCTTAATTAAGTTAAATTAAACTAAATTAAATTAAATTACACTTCTTGACAATTTTTTCAGTCTTCCCAGAACCGAAGTTGGCTCTGAACTGTGCCTGAAGGTTTGGTCTGAGCTTTTAACTCTCTTGTCCCTTGCAACTATTTGCTCTGTCCTATCCTGCACCATTATAAAGTAATTACACTTTACTACTCACAGCGATAGAGATCAGTAGCATTTAGGCCAGTGCCTCTGTCAGGAGGACTGGATGCAAGAGAATAGCAGAAGGAAAGAGTATGAGATTATTCATGTGCTGCAGTTCTGACTCAAACTACATATGCCAAAGGGAAAGTGTTTGATTTAGTTCTATGCGCCCTTCTACTTTGATAGTTCAGCAGCAAACAACTTTGCAAACGTGATAAACTTGCTTTCAGACTCCTGTCTTGGCCGTGCTACTCACAGAAGGAGCAAGCAGAGAGGAGAAACAAAGCACTGCTTTTCCCTGTCTTCACACTCTCCAAACTCTCTCCGCACCTCCAGTTCCTCTCTGGTAACATTCACTGTGGTATTCCTCTGATAATTTCTTCCTGTGTAACACACTTCAAAATATGATTTCTCACATGTAACCAGGGAGAGGAGATTGTTTGCATAAGGAGAATGAAATCAGAAAGAGAGGCATTTTGAAAGTAAGTTTAGGACACAATGTGCAAGTTTGGACGACGCATCATGTAGGACATAAGAGGACCAAAGGAACCAAGAAAGGGAGAGACTTAGGCTCACATTACCACTGCAAAGTTCATCTAGCTCAAAAGCATATACCAGCAGCAACTGGATATATACGTAACTTCTTACCCTACTAATTCTCATTTTATATGCTTGTTTACACATAGCCCATTCAGCCTTCAGCAGCAGAGCTGTCTGAGATTTGTAATGCGACGTTTAATGGATGCATGAATATTTGAGCTGTAACTGTTTTACCCAAACAGGTTTGCTCTGCTTTAATCACAGTATAACTAGATTTTCAAAATATGTCTTTGGAAAGCACTGAGGGGAAAAATAGATATCAAATAAAATCTTATTAATTGTAGACAAAATTCAAAACCAGCTGTATAGAGCAGCATATGAGGGTAGGGAAAAAAGGGGAAAAAATCATATAATTATTTCAAGCACAGAGATTAACTATTTAGAATCTTACCAGCAGTCAATTAAATTAATAGTGGATACTGGTAGTCTCAAATACTTGGTAATAATTAATATAATAAAAGACATTGCAAAATAGAATAATCAAGACAAGTATTTTCTATAAAAGTAAGTCAGCATAATGAGCTAAAAATTAAGGAATAAGACCCTCTAAATTTAACAGTAATTTTTAATCAGAGGCTGAAATACCAAACAATATAACTGGGGTTGTTTTGCAGTTAGCGATTGATCTTCTGTATATATGAAAAAATCCCAGGGCAAAAGAAGGTATAGCTTGTTGCATTACACTTTAATGAGCAGATTAATTCAATGAAGGATGACTGTAATAAAAGGCCATGTATGACAACAAATTTCCCATCTTAGGCAGCCAACTGGTATGCTCAGTTTTACATCAAGGTACAGTATTTCTGGATACAGTATTCCTAATTTTTCATTAAGATGGAATCCATAATGGTAGGAAAGAGGTGCAGAATCAGACCTCTTTTTTTTATACAAAGAATTATAAAATTAATTAAAACACATGGAAATTTTAAGCAGATTTAATTAGTCAGTTGAGATAAAAGATATTAAAAGTACTAAAAATAAGAACTTTTTTTTTAACTGACAAAGCATCAGATGTTATTTATTCTTTCACCCAGTAAATGGAGACCAGTTGTTGGATGTCAGTTGCTGCAAAAATCATTGTGTGAAAGTTAAAATGCTAACTAGAAAAGCACAGTTCAATTAAGCATAGTCTGCACAGATCAGTCAGAGAAGGTCATGCTTTACTGACACACAGGAGTACTGTGAAGACGTTACTGCCATGACTGATGAAAGGAATTCAGTAGATTTACGATACCCTGATTTGACAATGCCCTTCCCTCAGAAATTAATGACAACAGGACAGTGCTAGGACATCAGGAGTAAATGAAACTGTTAGTTAAAAAGAAGAGCTGGAAAAAAATACATTCAAAAGCTTTTTTTTAATGTTTTGGGGAGGAATTATGTAGGTCTAAATCAAACTTCTAGTACGCTCATATTATTTGGTTTGGGACAAGGATACTGCCTCCTTTTAAAGGGCAACTAAATGACAGGGAGATTACATTACCTAAAGGAATCAGTAGAGGACCAAGTTGACTCTGTTATTTAAGATGCTTAATATGGACCAGCTGGACAACCACTTACCATGGAAAATAATGTCTTCTCCATGCTGAAACATGAGTTCTCTACCAAGTCTTTGGAAAAACTCAAGTATAAATTAACTGATCCATTCCTACATTCAACAGCTTTTTAAATGCCTGCCTGGAAGATACAGATGTGTAAAATTTTCTTCATAAACTCTATCAGTGCCTCTAATGGAACAAAAAACTTCTTATATAAGTATTAAGCTACCCAATACAACAAGGGCAAATCTAGTACAAAACTTAAGTTTCTGATAGCACATGGATGGTGCCATCTTCTATGAAATGCAGCAGGTTTTCAGAGAAATTGCTGAAGAGTTCTATCAGATACACATTAAGTTTTTTATTCCCTGTAATTGAAACTTGTGTTTTGTAAGTTACATTAAAAAAATGCGGATTTTTCTCCTAGGTGAGAATTGGTATAAAGTAATCAGAATTAAAAACAAGACTTTCAAAGACAAAGTTGAACTGGGCCAGAGAATCAGGAATTATGTGTACAAGAATAAGCTTGAAACTAGGACAAGGGATAACTAAGGGCTGGATAAAACATACATAATCCACAACAATGGGGTATTATCACAATATTCTTAGAATCAATTAAAACTCTCATTTGTTTTTTTTTCCCTGAACTTTTCTTCTCCTTAATGTGTCTGAAGGGAATTTATTTTTCATACCTTTGAGAAAAGGTTTTCTGCAAGGGAGACCATTTGCCTTTTCTGGTTCACATGTCAGAAGACGCCATCCATGGTCCTTGGAGCTTTCAGCCCCACTGTTGGTACTGCACATGCACAGGGATCCTTCCCCAGTGAACTCAGGACTCCAGGCACCAACACGATTTTCTCTGCTTCACAGAATGTCATGTACAAACACTAGCTAGTAGCCTGAACCCCCTCCATCTCTGAAAACTGAGATTTCCAGATGGCAAGCTGACCAGACTTTGTTACTGAAATAGTGTTGTAGATACCAAAGGAACTAGAGCAGATGGAGTGACACCCCTATCTGATTATTGGTGAGCAATGGGAAAGGTACTTCAGGTATGGACAAGCACTGCAGCTCATGATCATTTTAACCAAGCTATCTTTATGTAAAGGTTTTAAAACAACCAAGTTACCATGGAAACTGATTGAAGCAAAGACTTACTGTAAATTCTTTTTTCTAGACAATGATAACAGGACTGACAGGTGGGCTGTAAAAGGAAAATGAGTGCAATACAGAGTAAGGCATGTTGATCTGTTTCCCCTCCTATAAGTGTTGCCATTTATAGCTCTGCTTTATCTCTATGTTTTCTATAGTGATACAGTGAAAATATTTTAGAAGAAGCTCCAACCTAAATGAACCTTTTATTTTGTCATAATCATATTTGCAAGGGGATATCCATGAAAAGAGAAAAGAGCTAAAGGGCAGGGCACTCCACTTATTTTCCTAAATTATTCTGTCTTACTAGAACTATCAGGGAGGGAGAGCGTGACTCAGGAAACACATATGCATAAAATGCCCTTTCCCACTAACGTTTATATTTTGGTCTTAAAATACGCTCTAAGTATGTTTACATCCTAGCACAATGCTCCCCTTGTGCACTATGAAAGAAAGTAACAGGAATTAAGTGATTTTACTGAAGAAATACCCCTTTTCCCTTTCCCATAAATTTAAAAGTATATTTATTTTCTGTAATCCTATTGAAAAAATAATTGTCTCTGCAAATATCTTTCTTGGCCTGATAGATGATGGTAAGAATAAAAGAGATTAGAGTACCCACCCCTCAAAACACAGTGCCAGAGTTTTAAGAAGGGAAATTGGAAGAGCTTGTACCTTTTCCACTTGGAATAGTTAGTTGTCAGAGCTGGAAAAGATTTCAGCACATGAATATGCAATTTTTGTTTTATTATTATTCTGTGCTGGGTGTTTCTACCTGCTGTGTTTAATTTCAGAATCTTGTGTTATCATTAGAGAAAAATAATGTCTTTTGCAATATAATATTCTACCAAAAGGAAGGCAGGAGAAGGGGGAAATTCTTGATTTTGTCCTTATATTTTGCTAGCCCAAAGTTTCTTCTTCTTGGTTCTACCTCCCAGCTGGAGCTGTGATTGTACATGCCCTCCTGACACAATCCATAAAGCAATTTTCTTCCAAATATTAAGAGATTTGCTGTCATCAACAGACATATTTGGTCCCAGTACACTAGAACCACAACAGATAGTCACCTTTTCCAGCATGTTTGCCTTACAGCTAAAAGTAACAGCAGCAGCTGCTTTTGTTGTCAGAAGTAAATATACTTCTCACCTTCAGTCTCTGCCTTTCTCAGCACTGAGGGGGTGGGGACATGACAGATGGTTCCTGCTAAGTAATCACAGATAAAATGGTATTTGGTGTATGGCATAAATTTCCAGGCAAATAAGAATGCTTTTCATTTAATACCATCCCCATGAAAAGCTGGATACTTAATAAAATGTGGCATGCTCTAAGGCAACACATCTCACCTGTTAAAGTGTATCAAGATGAGACTAGTGGCAGAACTCTGATAAATGCTGCACAAGCCAAGTTTTATTTGTCATGAGTCAGTTTTGATGACTGTGTTTATTATATGTAAAGCTTTTTGGAAATGAGACAAAGGGAAACTTGAATCCTAATTCTACTCTTTTTACACTGGACATCGTTTATTCTGTGCACTGTACAACACTGGGGTGTCTCCAAGGCACAGAAAGCTGCCAGTCCAGGCTCAGTTGTCAGGCATGCTTGTGCAGAGGTTTGTGCAGTCCTTGAGACTAGACTCCCAAGGACTCCTTGCATTAAAGGTAGAACCATTTAAAGGGAGCCATTTTAAGTATTTCTATGCTTTTTGTCTTTATTCTGACACAAATCCTACTGGAAAAGGGTCAAAAAATATAGCTGCTGTCCTTCTCAAGACAATAAATTCCCCATGAACATAAAAATTATTTCAAAATAAGTTTTTAATTCTAGAAATAGTATCCCAATAGTCAACACTTTAATACAATTGAAATTCCTTGGCACTATTGTACATTTCCAAGTTTTAATTATTTTTCATATCTGGTTGTATGACAAAAATGTGTTGTTTCAAATAATCATCATCAGATTGCACAGAGGTGTTTATCTTGAAATTAGTTAAGGAAATCGGAGATTTAGAAATAAGAATGTTGGTAATAGTTAAGGTCATGACACAGGACAGTACGATTTTAATTTACAAGTTCTCACCTAAAGGCATAATTATTCAAAAGCAAAGGTGGGTAAAAGATGCATAAGAGATGGAAGAGGAATGGAGAAATGGAAGAGATGAAGGAGCTGGAAAAAGCCAAGATATAAGTTCTGTGGTAAAAAAAATCCACAATAAAAAGAAACAAAAAACCCCTACCAATCAAATAAACAAACAAAACCCCAAAGCAACAAAACACAAAAAAACCCCAAAAACAAACAAACAAACAAACAAAAAAAACCAAACAAAAACCAAGGAGTGATAAACCAGAAAACAGAACAGACAAACCTTAAAACCACAGTTAACAAAATTGCCATTTGCAATCTAAGGATAATTCTTCCAAGCATGATCAGAATTCAGTGAAAATCACTGAACTTTGCAGAGGTGTCTCAGATAGGCACCTTGTAAACTTCAAGAACAGGCCTAAAAGAAATCAGGTCAGTGCTGCAAGTGAACTGGTGTGCTTAGTTTAATACATTAGTTAAACTAAAGCATGAGTGGTCACTCTTAACATGTTGTTTCGGCTTCCAGAGGACAAACTTGTATTCTGTTTCTCATCAGCATGCATTTTCTGTTGTAAGACACACGTTATTTCTGTATGTTTGTGTTGACACATTTTGTGCAAAAAATGTATATAAATAGGTGCTGTGCAAGGATTTAAGTTGTTAGCAATATAAAATTATGTCAGTATTCATATCTGCAAACTTATTACTTCAGTCCTTGACCCCAAGTCTCTAATTGTTCTATCTCTGCTTTCATAGAAGACAGAAAAAAAAAGTAATGAAACAAGACGTCTGTCATTTACACATATGTAACTCATGCATTTTTGTCAATGCAGGTTTTTCAACACAGAGTCCACACTGGTTTCATATGTGATGAGGAGACAAGCAAACAGTGGAGAACAGCAGTAGATACAACACAGATAAGAAAGCAAGAAAGATTAAGGACAAAAAGATGGAGCTGCTTCTAAAATATCAGGTAAGGAATTCAGGTGACTCTCTATAAAGTGTAAAATGTACAAGGAGTTGTGCCAAATAGTTTATCCTGCCCTTCCTAGTATTTCTGAGAATTCTTTCCGTATGTGTCTAGGACATATGTACACACAATACATATATCCTACTAACCCCACTTACACCAGGAATTTACTTTTTGAGCAAAATAGCTGTTATTGTAAATATTTATTATACTGGTATCCTACATTCCTATTAATAAAATCCACTTCCTGTATTTAATTTTATTTCCTTTAAATAAACCATTGTACTAGTTGCTACAGGAAGCCAATTGAGTATTGGTTGACAGAGTAAAAGTGAGTTGTGCTGTGTGCGCTCCTGTTCCTTCTCCAGAGCCCCAAGCTCTCAAACCTTACAATGTCCTGTTCTCAAATTGATCTCTTGAGGCATTACAAGCACACTGCAGAAAAGTACCATCTGTTATCACCCACCCCTCCCTTCCTACAGGTGACAGGTGGAAACTTTGTTTAGAGCTTGGGCACACTTACGTTTCCTAAGCATGACCAGAGAGGAGTAGAAATATATTTACCAAAAACCAAATCTGGATGAACAGGGAAGAAAATGTATCCTTTCCTCTTCTGCTCTCCTGCTTTGAAGAAAAGTTGCTGAACCACTTGTAGTGTCATAGTGGGAGCATAAACATGGTGGACACTACATAACCTGTATTTCCTAAAACAAACTGGACACTAGGCTAAACTGCAAGTTACCTGATGGAACTGTTCATGACAGAAACATCCGATAAACTTTGTAGTGATACTTACTTTTAGAATAGTCTGAAATTATATTTTTGCCACAAACAGAAGATGGAAAGAAAACCATAGCTAAACATTACAGATCTATCTACTCAATCAATACTTCTTCCTTCCACTCACAAAACTAAAGCTAACCTAAGATGCTGGTATAGCAACAAACATCGAGTATTAAGAAACGGTTACTTACAGGTTTTTGCATTCCTAAGTAACACCATCAGCTTATCACACCCATTTAGTATATCCACAAAGCAGAAACTCCTTTAGAGTTTGGCCCTGTAGAAGTACTTTAACTCATCTACAAAATCCTTATTTATGTTAATATTTAGTTTTCATAGAACAGCATCTAATGCTTCCAGACAGCGAGTTTCAGAAGACTGAATCCAAGCCTATGGAAATTCACGACTGAAAAAATACATTCTATGAATTCCCAAGAGCTCTAAAGACATTAAAACATACAAAAATCCTTAGCCAAGCCCCACAAACAATACAAAATTCTTTATAACATATCAATTATGTGTTGCACAATTCAAAATGCAATACTCTGCTCATGATAACGTTTTGCAGTGTGGGAGGACTGCCACACATTGAGACATTCTGCCAATTCCTGGTGTGTTGTTGATTGGTAGCTGCTGCATGCTTGCAGAGTATCAGCAAGGATGTCTCTAATGGGAGAAGCAGCATCATACAGCCAGAGTTTCTCTACAACATGCAATATTCATCACTTACAAACTTGGGAATGTCATACTGTAAAAGCTACATGATAAAAGACACTGCATGGTGTTACAGCTGATTCCATTTGCCATATGGCATGTTATTATTTTGTATTACCTTGGAGAGGGCACTAAAAGTGAAAAAACAAAACACACTCGAGGCATATAGAAAAATGAAGGCAAATTGCATAGTTCTTAATTTTATCAGTAAGGTCTGTAACTGAAACAGAGATGAAACTAAATAAAGAGTTGAAAGTGCAATATGCTACTTTCCAGCTACTGAAAAGTAATAAATTCTGTCAGGAATATTTTAACAGGAAGAAATTGCCACCCATGATATGTAGAGGCCTACAGACAACATTAAAGCAGATTTGACTCAGAAGTCAGCAAATGCTATGTGCAATGCTATACATATTCCCAAAATACAGTTTTACATCAAAGATAATTTTACATGGGGTAGGCTGGAGAAAACATTTAATCAGTAATCTCTAAACAAGATTCTATAGGCACAGCTATTATAAAGCCAATAAATGAATTATTAAAACAATAAAGTGGGAGGGTATTTGCTGAAAACAGTTAAAGTAAAACAATAATAATTAATTGTGTCCATTTGATATCAGGTAAGTGAGCTGTCCTTAGGACCTAAGAAATATCAAAACAAACAACTCCAAATTTAAAAAGGCTTTCTCTTTACGGTATATCAGAACTGACAAGCAGAATTGTCTGACTGAAACAAAATCCAGCCAAGGTTAGATCATTCTTTGGGAACTATTATTCAGCTGCCACTGAAGTTTTAAATATTGTGATACCAAATACCAGAAACATACAGGCCTGCTGGTTTTAGGAGTAGTTTGGCTCTAAATGCTGTAGTCTACTGAATAAGACATTTTAAGATCTATTAAAAGAACAGAATATTTTCAAATTATTCATGATAATTGTGCAGGATTTCAGATGACATCTTCAAATCTGTCATCTATTCAAGTGTTCAGTTTGAGCAGCCAAAAAGTAAATTGCTCCATTTAGCCAAACCTCTAGCAGGATAAAATGCAATAAATTCTAGTAACTCCAAGTATTTCCTATCATGGGTTATGCACTGTGCTTTCCAGTTAGTTTTTACCAGCTATTTAGAACTTTTTTTTTTTTTTTTTGAAAAGTCATTTAAGTGTCTCAATGTCATTTGAAGAAAACAGAAGCACATAGAAAAGTGAACAGAGAGAGGATCATGGCTGTAGGGCCCTTGCTGGCTTGTACCCTCTAGCAAAACCCAGTGAGTGCAGTTTACCAGTCTCCAAGTTTGCCACTACACTGGTTAGCATCTGTAAATACTTGCTGCCCAGGAATGGTAGGAGGGGCCTAGCTGTAATTGCTGTGCAGATTACTGCACCCGTTTCCATTTCTCAGCTAATGATAACACCAACTCATGACACATTCTCCTGTGTCTTATCAAAATCTGTGAAGTTTCCACACGTATCAGTGTGTGTGCCATTCATGCTTCTGTTCCAGTCATTAAAAAGGCTGATGGCAGAAATGACTGATGTGACTAAATGAGGATTATTATTCAGTGAGAGATAAAGAAAGGGAGGAAGAAAGGGAGGGGAAAAGCAATTTCTCACTATTATACTCAAGGGGGCTCTTCCTTTTTTTAAGCAAGCAGGACTCTTGAGTATGAGTTAACTGACTTGCTCAAGTTTACAGACACAGTGTTATAAATAGACTTGCTAAATTACCAAACATTTGTCTATTATTATCTTCTTTAAAGGAAATCTGTTTATTACATGACAGAGTAATAGATGTATATTTTTTCTTCTAAGAATGAATTCAACTCCATATTAATGAAAGATAGTGTTTGACAGAATTAGTGTTTACCTTACCTACTACATTGAGAATTTAAAACTACATTTTAAATGTAGTTTGATTTCTGCTATTCTGATCAACTGTCACCTTGGCAACAAGCATAAATGAATGCGTTAGTTATGATAAATTTTCAGTGCAGCAGTTTTAAATTGGGAATGGAAAATAATGTTTTTAAATACTTGGTAATTTCTTCTGAAAAGATAGAAATGTTTAATTAAATATGGGAAATGGAATGCCAGTATGAATTCTTCAAACTAAAATCTCATCATAGCATGGTTATTATTTCTACTACTACTTTTGACTAAATTTACAAACTATTCAAGTTTCACATTGAACAACTCAGAATAACATCAAGAAAATTATAAATGAGAGAGTTTGGGAGTTGAAGTCAAGGAAAGAAACATGTTCCAAAATCTTCTCATGATGAAGTTTTTCTGCTAGTTCAATTTTCATTTAGGCACTTCATTTTTTTGATTAATTGATCATGACAGTACTGTATTATAATATTGATTACGATAGATGTGTTCACATTCAATGTCCTCAGTTAGTTTAAGAAAATGGTGGTAGGCCAAGAATTTGCTGTGTTTCAGAGGAGAACATTCAATTACATTCAGCAAGAAAATCAGAAATGAGGTATTTTTATCCAACCACAGCTTTTAAGTAAGCAAAGCTGACGAGTGACAGTATCTTAAGAGGATTTCAGAGGACAGAATCTTAAAGATGTAACCTATTCAAGAGTGCATTGAACACTATAAAACCATGCTGTCAAACATGTTGGTTTTAGTGAAAATGCAGTTTTCCAAATGAAAATTTGAAAATGCAGTTTTCCAAATGAAAATTTGGAAAACTGGCTACGTAAATAATAAACTGGTTATATAAATAATAATTGGAAAAATAAAATTGTTAGTACTGTCAGCCTCTGAATTTCACTACCAGAGGCACAATTATATCCAATTTTATAGGTACACCTCTATTCAAGAACTTGAAAAATAAGCAACTGCTACATGCCTTAGAGTTTCCTCGGACTTAGCTAAATACAATTTGTGTATATTCTAGAGTTTCTTTTGATATATAGTTCACTTGTCAATTCTCCTATGTTTCTTTCAAAAAGATACTCTGCTGGATATATGCAGTACATTATGAACAGATGTTATACCCGCTCTGCTGATTTGTGATAGAGTCCTTGTATCTTCACTGGATTATGAAGTGTTGAAACCCTGAGTGAACAATAATATAGTAAAGAAAATATTTAGGATTTCAGTGCTTTTTCTAAATGAAGTTATCCACAGCACACTGTGGACTAGCGCTTCCAAATTCTTCCGTAGTCTTCTTCCTTATTTTGCTTACTTATTCTGCTTCCAAATAGCTTCCTCATTCTAAATCTAAGTCATTTTATGCCAGCAAAAGCTGACAGATGCTCAAGGTAAACAAATGGCAAAGTCTCAAGTCCTGATCACTCAGAAAGATATTCAGTAGTTCAGAAGAAACCTCAATACCATTTGAGAGTTAGGGCCACAATATGCTCTTAACAGTCCAGCAATGTTATTTGTTATTTTTAGGGGAAATTTTCAGTAAGAAGATCCCATTTTGCGAGCGAGGCCTTTTAACTGCCATGTCTATGCTGCACAAATGGCCAATCCACTCACTAGTACTGAACAGCTTCCTATCCCCTTATTCCCAGAGATGTACATCTGTGGTTTTGATATACTGTGTAGGTTCAAAGCAAAACAATTATTTGAAGTAAACAACAGAATCTGAGAAATGAAAAAGATGAAAAGTATAGAACAATGTTTTCTGAGCAAGACTCTGCCACCCTTGTTTATGCCCTCATCTCCATGAACACTACACCTAATCAAGCTGCATTCTAAAAACAACATTAATTGCGTTCCTGGAACAGACTAGCGAACTGCATGCTCAGATGATCTCTATAACTTCTTATTTTTAAACCCAGTGACTGCAATAACATTATGCTAGCAACAATTATAGTATAAATCGTACATAACTGTACAGAGATAAACCTGCATGTCACCTAAGCCTCCATCAAAATGCAATAAAGTGGGAGGGCTTTTTTAAACTGGAAAATACAAGACTCAGCAGGACTGAAAATACCCTTTTGTAATTCCCTGCTTATCCCAGCAAAAGACCATCTGATTTCTATAAACTGAGTCAAAACATAAGAGATATAAATTCTTTTTAGCTGTTTGGATTTTTTTTTTTTTTTACATTGCAGATGACAGTAAATGTGATTAATGGTTGCTGATAATTGGAGTTTCATTTGAGTGGTTATTGCTTGTCAGTAACAATTAATAGCTTCACAATCCCCCCTGTTCATTTCACAATATTAAAGAATGATGGCTTGTGGGAATTATGCTAAACTAGCACATTCAATTAGATTTTGAATTTTATAGTATATTGAATAACAATTTATGGTTTTATAATAGCAGTGATGGTTTATTGTTGCATGGTAATCGCTCTCATTACATGTATGTATATCTGGAGAATTACAATTCCTATGCTCATTAAAATTACTCAATCACATGTTAACATTTCTTTAAAAGTACAGAATGCTTTGGTCTTTATCAGTAAAGATGGTTTTTAATGACAGTTACATTGGTTTTGTCCCAGTATTTGATGGGCAAGGTGCAATGTTTAAGGGATGAAAAGCAGGTCGTTCTCCTTGGTATCAAGCACCAGCTGGAATGACACCTGGGATGGCCACCCAGCTGCAGTGCCCTGCTACAGCGGGCTGGGCTGTACACAGCAGGCAGTAACTGTCTCATCTGATCATCCCCCAGAATGGTAGGAAGAGAGGAGGGGAAATCTTCAGTAAAGGGGAAGATACAGGTTTTTGAAGAATCACCTCCAAATTTGAGAAGTATCCTCACCTTTGGCCTTTCCTCCAGTGAAGAAAACTTCCTGCAGTCTGAAGAGGGAAAAAAAAAAAAAAAAAAAGAAAACCCCAAACCCCCAAAGCACCACAACAGGAAGTGAGAAGGAATCATGACTGGCAGAGAGAAGCCCATTACAGAGAAAGGGCTATGTAAAATAAAGTTGACTGAAAATGTTGTCTGCATCAGGACAAAATGGTGCATAGAGTTTGATATGAGAGACTGGAAAGGGTATAATTTTTTTATGTGACAACATAAAACTTAATAGAACAATTTTTAAAGTTTCTTAACTGAGAACGCAGCAGGCTCTGAAGTTTAACATGCTCATAAGATAAATCTGGAAAATCTAAGTATACTAATAAAAATTCTGCCACTCAGAAAGCCAGCACATTTCTAACACAGACATCTATATTGTCAGGATCTTAGTCACAGATCACTCCATAAAGTTTAACAAAGTAGAAAAAGGAACAAAGCGGAGAAAGAGCTTTATAAAGTTAACTTAATTAGGAAGGTACCTACTGATTTCACTTGCATGCTTTTGCCTAGGACTCTCCTTCAAGTCCTTGCCTTGGACTTCAATTTTCTGATAGAGAGAATGCCAATTGTATGAGAATACTATAAATAAATGTTTTTTCTGCTTTGTCTCTTATTTCAACATGCTGTTAAAATCTAGTAATAATTTTACTCTTCTAGTTTACTCTTAGGCAAACAAAGAATATTCTACTAATTCAATCTTGTAATTTTCTTCCAAACAAGGAAGTTATCCTAGTGTAATACAAGGTAAGATGAGAACCTATCTCACAAAGCAGTGAATTATTTCAGAAAATTAAATTAAGGAAAGAGTCAATAGTAAAAATTACTATGATAATTCTAGCAAAATTCCAAGTTAAAACTGCTACCTGTTTACACATTCTACTTTATGTAATAATTCTCCATCCAGCAGTGATCATTTCCAAGTCAATGCTAAACTCAGAATGAAGTCAATGAGAACAGGATGAAGACCTTTCTTATTACTATTTGATTAGTTTGTGCAGGTTTGCAAAAGCAGAAAATTACTGGTGGCAATAGTAAAACCTTTTTAAAGATGTACTTGTTTGTTTCATTGGAAAAATCATAATATAAAAGTTTGGTTGATTATACAGTTATATGTAAAACCTTTCTGACTTACTTTACTTACAGCCTTCTGACCATCTGTTCCGAAATATTTTTTCTTATGCTTTCATGATACTACTATCAATTATTTGTTGTGTATTAGCACTTCACAGCTCTAATTAGCATTTGTTCTACTGTGGCAAGGACTATAAAGACCAGGTAAAACCAAGTGCAGAATAAGTGGGGACTAAAATAAAAAACTAACCAGCTTTATAATTCCCAAAGTAAATTTTGGCTAAGTGTAGATAAAGTGGATTTTTAGACCATTTTTTTTTCTTATAATTTCTTTTCAATTCCCAATGTTATCTGGCAAATGAAATTTGAAAAAAAAAAAAAGAGCCATAAAATTAAATTCACAATTATGACGTAAAACATCATGACAAAGAAGAATGAAGTACATGGCACGTATATCAGTAATTTGATGGAAAAGGGCAGGGGAGTTCAAAAAAGCAATTCAGTTCTATTCTTTGCTTCAATTTAATGCAACTTTTATCTTCCTATTGTAAAACACAAATTCAGGCATTGCAATGCCTGTAGGTACAATTCTAATGTCTTATCCAGACAAATCATTTTCACTGGTGAGTAACTCTCAGGTTTGATAATATCAACAAGGAGAGTCCTATAACGTGTCCCATAATCCAACACTGAATTTATCAGATGGGCCTTCCTTAAAGAACTTCCAGTAATATCATATAATCCATATTGGTGATTCAATTACTATTTTCAAAATACAGTGCTTTATAAACACATAAGGAAACTGTTGTTACCGGTCGGTTCGGTGGGGTGCCTCACACCCTGCGAGGCACCAACACCTCCCCACGGTCCTTGATCACAACCCACAGGACACCAGCAAAGGACACAGAGGAGATCCCTGAGACTGAGGTTCCAGCGTTTATTGCGGCCGAAGGGACCGGGGCAGAGAGCAGTGACAGCTGCTGTGCAGCAGCTTTTAAGCGGGGGTGGAACACAGGGAGGTACAGAGTGGGGGCCAATAGGATTCCTGCAGGGTGGGGATTGCAGGGGCTGGAACAAGGGGTGAAAACCAATGGGGTACATCGAGGGGTGGACACAAGCTCTCAGGGCCAATCACCTACCGAACACACAAGAACTTTCTAGACTGTCCTTGATAGACAGGTAGGGGAGGTTGGGTTGACAGCTAGGGTATACCAAAGGTCCGGGAACAGAGGGGAGACTGGAGCGCACCACAACAGGAAACTAGGTATTTCCTTAAAGTAAACTCCAGGGTGTAGATTCTAGCTTCTGTAGCCTTGCTCCTTCTCAAGTACCCAGCAGTTTTAGTATGCCTTGGGTCAGTAGATAATTCAAATATGCATATATTCAATAGCATAAAACTCATCAGAACATGTATGCAAAGATTTAGAAGCTGAAACCCATGCTTTCTGCTTTGAAGAATTGTTTGTTCTTTTTGTTTTTGTTTTCTCTTTTATTTTTACTATGAATAGCACCTGTAAGTATCGAGCACAGCAAAGCCAAGCAGAAAAGAGAAATAGGCCACACAAATGCTCTTTTGTTCAAATGAAATTGAGGTTGTCTGAGTATGTTTTATAAGCTTAGACAAAACATCTGCTAGAAAAACTCTCACTAAACCATCAGCTACTCCATCTTTTCAGAGGATGTTGTATATTCTAGCGGCTCTGTCCAGAAAACTGAATATATTACTATGAAGTGAGGTGGGAATAAATTCCCTGACAAGTACTGTGCTCTGGAAGACTAAAACGTAAGAGATAAAGACCCTCTTTAACCTTTACACTAAAACGTAGGCATTTTTAGAATTTGTGGATTTTCTGCTTTTTTTCTAATGATAAGTATAGTAAAGAATGTAGCACTGGAAAATTTGATCTAATAGAAGAAATTAAAAACATTTTACTGCTGCTGTGTTTATGCTCACAGTTTGTAGCTTCATTCCTGAATTTCAGAAGAAGCAAGATTCTTTTAGCCTACACTGTCAGTGTGAAAATTCTCTCTTCCCTACATCTGCCTGACACATGAAAAACACCACAAAATCCTCAACAGGAGTTTGGCTACAATTTTCAATAGAAGGCTCATCAGTATTTGCTATAATTTCACAGCAGGAAAGACCACACAATTATACTAAGAAGTTTTCGACAGATGTCTGTATCAAATTCTAGATTAATATCATTGCTATGCTTATCAGGTGCATGGGTTTCACACATATGCCTTCTCTGATTCGTCCCTCTTCCTTCCTATAACTTATGTTTAATAAGCAGACAAAAGCTTCTCTGAGCTATCCTAGCAGGAGGCAATTTTCTATCCTCTCTGCAGTTTCCTGTCCAGCACTATAACATACATCAGTTGCTAACAGTTAATTAATTAGTGCACTTGCATTTTAGTCTCTTAAAGAGTGAAATTAAATTTTGTGGCTTTAGACTAGAAGAACATGGATTCAAAACACACACACACTTAAACAGGTCAAATCACTTCCTTGGCACATGGGAGAGGGAGTTGTAGCCTTCACTTTTATTGCAGATGGCACTTGACTTGATGTTCACTGATTGTATCAATGACCAGAACGATTTCTTTGCACCAAACACTGGCAAGTATGCCCTCTCCTCCCATGGAAAAACTATTTATCCAATCCTACAAGAGGCTATGCCTATGACTGTAACTGAATCAGCAATTAATCAATCACTCATCTGAATTTTGCTTACATTCACCTGAAAGTGACAGGCTTGGTAAGAGACAAAGAACCAGTCTTGGAACACTGTCAGTGCTAGGAATGTAACACTTGAATTCATTCATCCTGGAAAGTTTAAGACTACATTGTCATTGTTCACCCAGGCTTAATTCAATAGCTTGTATTTACAGGCATACACTGAAGAGAACAATTGTGGTTTCACCATTTTTACTAGAAATATTGCTGACACCTACGTGCATTAAGCAAATTATGCCCAGATATCTTGGAAACCATGATAAACAGAACTGTTTGGAAATATTCCAGCGAACAGATTTTTTCAGTATCTGTTTTCATAAACCAGAAGTATTCTCTTGAAGTGTTTTGGATTTAATGAATTCCCACTGAATGGAAGTCACGTTGATACGATCACTGTCTGGACTCCTGACAGGTTGCCCCAGGAGATCCAGAAATGTTTCAGATTTTTTTTAGTCCTGAGCAAATATGATGCTTTGAGAAAAAACCGGGATTAATTCATGCAAAATGAAAATCTTCTCTTAATAAGTTTTTTAAGGCATTCTATTCCCACTTTTCATATCTGGTTCCCAAAGTAATATGGAGAATCACCTCTAAGAGGTACTTTAAATTTTGGAAATTGCAGATGGCCACGTAAAGCCTTTATAATTCTGTAGGCAACTGCAGCTATATCATCATTCCAAACAAAAGAAGTTACAGATGCTTTTTCAGATACAGAACTAGTGCAACTTTTAAGAAATAACTTTTGCCAGAATTTTTTGTCAGCTTTGGTAAGTTTACCTGATATGCCTATGTCAGTTACAAATTGTTTCTACAAGCGCAGATTTAATCTTATGATTTGTATGACTATCAGTAGAGATAAGAATCCAGGAGAATAAAAGGCTTTTTTTTTCTCATGCTAGGTAGGGAGCTTAATTAGCAGTAATTTAATTCTGAGAACAACTCTCACTTTGTCTCCCTTAATTGACAGAAGAGCTACTGCTGAGATACTTCGCCATATTTTTCTTTCCTATAAGAAAAAATGCACCTTGAGCTCTTCCTCTCTCTTTTAGTACAAAAATTTTGTATGAAGTATTTATATTGTTCCAAGATTTAAAATAAACAAAACAAACCACCACAAAAACAAAGAAACAAACCCACTTGAACCTTGTCTATAATTCATTGGGATTTGACTTTGAGGAGGAGTCTTCCAGTTCAATTCACAAGGACACAAGCTGGCCCAAAATTTTTAAGGAATTTTTTAGCCAGCTGGAATAAAAGAGCTGGTTTTTAATATTTTTCCATTTTTTTGAAGCAAAGTTCTTCATCTTCTCTAATGCTAGGCTGCAAATACCAGGAGGAGAACTGCACTGAAAACAACTGAGTTTGCCATATGGTTCTTCTGTAGGGAGTTACATTTCTGAGTTTTGACTATGCAGTATTTCAGAGTGAACTACATCAGTGGAAGGTAACTTACAGAGGAGATCTCTCCTCAGCTAATTTTTGCAGAAATAGGCATCCTAGGCAAAGTATGTGTAAACTTTGGGCTACTGTCTGGCAGTTCAACAAGACAGAATACCTGTTAAATGTGCGTTACTGACAATCGCCACTTTGAAATTAGTCATTTAAGGTTGGCTCTATTCAGTTCTTTCAGCCTATAAAAACCTGACAGATGGGGAAGCTGCACAACAGTTCAACAGAATAACACAATAGCTTCTAGAATTCTTCTACGTGCTCTGCCTGGCATCCCACTTCCTTGGAGGCCTGAATACATTTGAATTGATACTGTATTACAAAGCATAGCCTTAAGTGCTGTCAGATTGGCTGGTTGTCTCTGATTATTTCCTCTTGGAAGCAAAATTTAGAAAAGTCCTTTAATATAAATATTTAGTTTCCAACAAGGATTTCCTCATGATAAACGTATCCCATAAATACTATCAGATGCCCCTATTTTTTTCATTTTTTTCTACTGCACTATTTTAGAAAATGCAGTACTCTGATGTCCTCTGCAATTTATTTCAGCCATTCTGCATGACTAAGACATTCTGTAAACTCAGAATGTGAATATAGATTAAGTTAATGTGATAAATTATGCAGAACATAATTGATGAGGAAATGGTTAAATGGGCAAAAAGAACTGGAAAGTGAGAGAATTTGCATCAAATTCTAAACATTTTTACTGTCTATTATAATTTTGATTAATCAGTGTAGGCACCCTTTGTTTCTTTTATTTCTTTGAAGGGAAGAAGACAGAGAATATATTGCTTGGTTAAGCTTCTTTTATTTTTCATTTAAAATTAAAGTCTCTACTCTTAAATCCTAGGACTTTTCTAGACCATTTATAAAGATTTCCCTTCCTAAGTACTTCAAGTTATTGGCTATAAAAACTTCATATATTCCCACCAAGAAAGAAAATTCCAACACATGCAGACTTTGCATCCCTCTGAATTACAGCAAAGTGCACTCAAATTTTCAGTGAAAGTAGTTGCTTTGTTTTTTTAGACAGTAAAATTCCATCGCAAAATATTTCTGGTTAGAAATATTTCTGACTTTTAGCGTAGAAATGTAGCATTTGTGTTGCTAAATTGTTCTTTGGTAAGAATGTTTTCTGAGAGAAAATAAAATAAATGCACTTTAACTGCTTGTCAGTATTATTTTCAAATGAGAAACAGTAACAAAGGGATATGGGAATTTGGGGTTTTTTTCAGCTTTCTTTCAGAATGATTCTTAGTGGCAAAAGCTGTACGATGTAAGACAGTGCTTCCCCAGAAGATGTCAAGGTAGTTAAAAGACGTGTAGATGCTCTTTGGGACAGAGTTTGTTGGTGGACTTGGCAGTGCTGGGTTAATGGCTAGGCCTCATGATCTTAGAGGTCTTTTCCAACCTAAATCCATGATTCTATGATATAACCCTTGCCATTAAATATATATATATATATTTCATAAAGTAACCATCAGAAATATAATGATGTCTGCAAAAAGCTTCTCTATTGGTATTGTATTTTACTTGAAAAGTGATGAAACAATCTAAAATTTCATGACACAACTGTTTCTTTAATGTTCTACACTGCTTTTTTATTCAGACAGCAAAGTCTTCAGCAAATTGGTTAGCTGTATTTAACTAACAACTCTATAGGAATTCATTATATCAATAAACTATTTGTGAAATTAAATCAAGTCAAATAACTGAAAGAAAATTCTCAAATGAGGGTTAAATGCTGATTTAATCTTTCCTTTTCCAAAGGAATCAGTTTTTAGTTGTTACCTGTTTTATGGTGTTTGGGTGCTATATATGTCGGGTTTTGCTGCTTTAAAAAAATATTTAAGGCTATGTGTTTTACAAATTTCTTATTGTGCCCCAATCTGCTGTATTTCTAACTTACAAATTAAAGTCTCTGTGAAGGAATTCCATAATTGTTGTTTATGAGCTTGCAATAAAACAGATTGGGGTTTTTTCCCTATGAGGCGACAATTTTCAATAGAATAGGGCCTTTATAAGACATATTTTAACACTCCTGTAGATTAATAATGTGTTAGCAGAAAAAGACATGTTGAGCCTCGCTCAGTTATCCCCCCATCCCAATTATACTGTGACATTAAATCTCATGACATTTAATAAGAAAGGCCATTTCACCCATGGCTGCCTCAACTACAGACAATTTGTGGAACAGTATCCCCTCCCAGGAAACTGTTCTAAAAGAAGGTGGTCTTCTCACATGCTAATATGTCTAACTGCCCATGTAAATTAAATAAGATGTAGCAAAGTATGTAAAATGGGTCATCTTACCTGATGCCTTTGACTACAGAAAGAAGAGTTAAAGAGCTGGCATACTTTTTTTTTTTTGAAACTTCAATAGTGTTAATGGACCAAAATAAGAAAAAAACAAAGTACAGAATAAAATATTTGCATGTGCATACCTCTTATTTCTTTATAGTCTTTCACATTTTTTAATATAAACTTATAGGTTTAAATATTTTCAATTTTTTTCAAAAACCTGCCATTAAACAAAAGTTAGTGACACTACTAAATAAGCCTCTCAAGTAAACCTAGTGTTGTCTTCCTCAAGGCAGAACTGAGTGACAAAATTTAGGATCAGCTGAAGATTCTTTCCAGGACAACAAGCATACACACTCTTTATCACTGACTATAGGCAAAGAAATCTCAGCTAGCTGCTCATCTGGCTCCAAAAGTGGAAGATGCATAGCTGGCTCTGAAATAATCAGCCTTGTTGAAGAGCAACTGGCTTCAGGGTTTGGACTAGAATCTCCATGCAGGACTAAGCAAAAATATTCTAATGCATCAGCTGACTTGAGGATTGTCTTGAGGATTTTTGCAGCTGGTTCCACTGCATGGTAGTGTAAAACAATGCTCAAACCATTTCAATTACCTTCTGCCTCTAAAATAACAAGTACATTAAGTCAGGTGCATATAATAATATCATTATCATATTTTCCTGTAACTACAGAGTTACAGATTTCTTTAAATGGCTTGGCTTTCCAAAAAAATCAGAGTTCTTACAGCAGTTAATTTTACTCCATTGTGAAAAAGAATTTTATGGTAACATGGCATATCTGGTCTAGTGTTTAAGTAGGGCAGATGTTTCAAATCAAGGATCCAAGTGCTGAAGAGCATTTACCTTTTGCTGCACGTAAAACCTCTGTGAAATTCACAAGAAGCAAAGGATCACATCCTACCTATTAAGGCTGGGTAACCTAATTCAGTTTCATGCTCACAGTACAAATGTTTAGGTTTATCCCTATGGGTCTGTTCTACCCACCAATAGCTATTTTGCAGTTTTTCACTGATGTTACAACACAAAGTATAGGAAAACAAGCAAAATTAAATGCTACCTCTTGTCAACCTTTTCAAAGGAAAAGAAAAAAGAAGCTAAATTTTAAACACTGCATTCTATGAAAATCCCATGCTTTTACAAACTTTTGGGTGGAGAGAACAGCATGTGCCTTTATGTATATTGACAAAATTCAATCCAACTTCTCCAGCTTCAGAGAATGCCACAGACCCCTGCAGGATGGATAAATGAATGAGTCATTGAGCTGTGGTCTTCGTCCTTCTTTGAAAATCATAGTTATTTTTGGTACCAAGTTACAAATTACTGTTTTTCAGTAGAAAATGCCTGTGCAGAAATAAGGACTGTACAAAATCATCTGAAAATATGCATTATAGAAAACAGTGCTTTCACTGGAGATGGCCATGCCAGTATTGGATTTCATGTACCTTTTTTGTGCAATATCTCTAGAAAGTATCCAGGCCTAATACAGATGATGACATAGTGTTTACATGTGTGGCAGGAATAGAGAAAACCATAACCAGGAAAACACATTAATATAAATAATGAAAGTTAAGGGGAAACGACAAAACATTTTAACTAAGGTTTGCCTACTAATTGTGGTAACTCTAGGGACAGGAGGGAAGGAAGAGAAATATTCCAAAGCCTATTTTGGCATTGTGTATTTGTATATCTCTACCAGATAACAGCAACTATTTCTGAGAAATAGAAATGCTCATATCAAGGGGCTTCAGTTGGTAGGCTCTTGTTACTGTGGCTTTTGAACAAGGGCCAGAAAAATATTTTGATTTTTGAATGCACATTGAGCAAGTCTTGAACTACAAGGAGAATTCAAGATTTAATTCTGCCGCTCTATAAGGCCCTGGGAAATTTCCCTACAATATTTTGTGTTTTGCAGTTATAACTCTGATTTCTATTTGGGCTCCTACATGTCCAAAACCAGTTCATTAATTATATTCCAAAACTATAAAGAACTCTCCAGCTGCAACTTTTTTTACATTCTGCTTTCTTGTAAAAACTTATTCTTCCACTGTGATCATAAATGCCTTCTACATCAGGATCCAAGAATAATTTGCAAAGTTTGAAAATACAATCTGTCATTTTTCCTGTTCTGCAAGAAAATTAATGTAACAGATTGTTTAATTTGAAAGAGTGCATAAGCATGGTGTTGATGAATTGCTTTAACTACCCACATGACTGGGAGATAGCAATAAAATGTCCTTGGCGTGTACAAATCAACAATGCAGTTTTTAAAGGGATGATGATTACCTGTGGATAGAAAAGAAATTCCATCTCTATCTTGCACTGACCTCCAAATATCAAATTCACTATAATTTGTGGTGTAGCAAAAGAATGGTACCTTTGAGGTAGGTGCCATAAAACCTAAAGAAATCCCTATGGCATGCACAATGTAAAACAAAATTACAGGTCTGGGTAAGAAAATAGTTGTAATTACTTGGAGTAGCCTCACAATACTCTTCACTGAAATCTAATTACTGATAAAAAACTTGAAGTAAGTGTATTTTCTCATCACTGTAGTTGAATTACATTAATGGACATGATGGGTCTGCCTTTGCCTTGTACAAAGGCTATGCAGCCTGTCAGCTTTCACTTAAATTCTAATCTAGAGGAAACTTTTTTCTTGATATCTAGAACAGCACCTTCTAATACATCCCTAAAATTATCCATCTAAAAACATGACACAGAGCATGCCAAGAGATTCAAAACACTACCTTTACCAAACAAAACACTGAGTTGTGAATGATGTAACTGTTACATGTGAGGCAATGTTTTAAGGGAAAGAGAATAGATTGGACCAACTGACATACCTGGGTGGAAAAAAAAAAATCAACAAACCTAGAAAATATTATGTTCCCAAAAGCACATCTGTTTACCCAGCTATATCAGTTACTTTTAACAAAATACCCTCTCTTCCTGAAACCTCACCTTCTGGACTGCCACAGATAAAACACAACCACTACAAACATTTTCAAGTAGGGATGATGCCATGGTAACACACATAAATACTGGGTTTTGCATGTATTGAGATGACACACATTTATTGAGAGAAATCAGAGAGAATATTGTGCAAGAAAAGCATTTTTGGCAAATACTAGTCCCCTGGCAAAATTTTACAATATTCTACCACTGTACACCATACAGAAAAACTGGACATAAGGTAGACTAAGGTACACTGCTGTCAAGTGCTTCGAGAAAACAAACTCACTTAAACCCCATTCAACTGTTTTAGTTCTATATGATGAACATAATATGAGATTTCCCTGTGTGAAGGTGGCAAGAACAATATAAGGAAACAGACTGGAAAAGGCTAGACTTGTATACAGCAAGGGTACATATTATAAGTCTTAATCTAAATTTATATTTTCCTTGAATACCTAGATAGTAAAACAGACTCTCAAAAGTGTTGCAGTGCAAGCTTCTATAGCTCTTTCTCATAGGTTTACTGTTTCCCTTCCTACAGCAGTAGGACTTGCTATGGGCTTACTGTTTCCAGAAACATTGATAAGTGTTTTTTCACCTACAGAGGAAGGTGCAAGGGACTCCTCTGCAACAGCCTTCAGCTGACATATCACATGCAGGAGGGCCTGCTTGTGTGGAACTGGCAGGCAGCTACAAGTGTTGGAAGTCCCACTGACTTTATCCTTTGAAAACATGTACCTTAAAGCTTCAAATGAGGAAATAGTAATAATAATTATCAAATGCTTCAAGATAATGCTAAACTGATTTCTGAGGTTATGATGATACAGAAATAATTCACTATAAACATACATCCCTGATCCTAAGGTTGGAAAATATTTATAATACAACTAATAATTTATAATACAACTAAGGTCTGATTCACTGCCATTAAAGCTGATGAAAGCTCTACCCCTAACTTAAATGGTAGCAGTTAATAAAAATGTATTTACTGGGGAAGGCAAAAGTAATTCCTATGTATGACTGCATAAATTCTTATACACAGAGATATTATAGCCCAATACATCCCTTTTTTCCAAAGTCAATGTATTTGAAAAAAGGCAACAATTTTGCTCTTTGTCTAATTTCTTCTTATCTTCTTATGATATATTTTAATATTGTGTCTTCATGTTTACCATAAGCTTTCTTTTATGTCTAAAAATGTCTTCAAGCTCTTCTATTTCTGCTGTGAGTTAAATTTATATATACATTATGGCCAACTTTCTGTTAAAAAACCCCAAACCTTATCTGTGAAATAGGAATTGAATTTCCTTACTCTACTTGAACACCAGCAGTAATTAGAATGCAGGACTTTGTCTCATGCAATTTCTTTGGCTTTTTAAACTAAGAATTAGAAGTTTGATAACGAATTCAAATGAACATATTATTTGGTTTATCTGAAAATGCAGTCAGATCCAATTAACCACAATTAACCTCAAAAACTGCCACCACTTCTAAGGGTGAATGACATCCCTGCCAGCAGCTGAACCTTCCTACAATAGGACAGTCTGTCCTAAGTCTCTCACCAGCCCCAAACATCCTTCAGCACAGAGGGACCAACTCTGCTGAGCTCCTAAATGCCAACATTGTCCAGTTAGTGTAGCTGCAGGTAATTTGTGCAAATGAAGCACAAGGACTGTTCATCCTTATAAGAGTTTCTTGTGCTTAAATGGGCAGAGGAATTGAAGGACCAGTGAAATGTAACTTGAATGGGATTGATTAACTCTGAGAAGAGGGGAAGCAAGAGATGCCAACTACTTCAATACAAAAATGGTGATCATAGAACAGTTCTGTACCATTGAATAGCATTAGGTTTTTGTCTCTACAAAGACAGAATTCCACAAATCCAACTCCTAAAAATCCAGCAGCACAGTCAGCTGGAGGATCCTGATAAGATTTGCTGAGAACTAAATAAGAATTTACATAAATGTGGTAATTAATGTATAAAAGCTACTTGTAGATCATAAATAAGTCAGTAATTAATGACATCTTGGCCTCCTTACAAGATCCAGCAGTATAGACAGACCTTGTACTGAAGGAAAGTAGCTATTTTAGAATTCCTTTGCATTCAGAGTCCTCCAGAGAAAAGATTGTACAGGATGGCCCTGCAGAATATCTCATTAAGAAACCTTTTCTAGGATACAACTATAGTGCTATCTTGGCTTTTCTAACTGGACAGTTAGGACTTGAGAGCTGAAGAAATAATTTATAGATCATCTCCATTTGCTCATTGCCTGGAATTCTGCATCAAGGTGTACAACTTTTTATGTCATTCTAAATCAGCCTGCAGCAGGTACACAGTTATTTGAAGCTATATTCCAAAAATTCAATTTAACAGAGCCATACGGTCACAGAAAACCCATTCTGTCACTTAGACTGTCTATCCATTGAATAATTGGCCTAACCTACCTCTCTGAGTGCTATGCTGAATTTTCCAACTTTTATACTAAAGTACATTTCTTCAGATGCAGAAAAGAACCCCTTGTTGTTGTGTAAAATCTGTTTTCGTTTATCTGAGAGCCAAATAAAGTATCTGGAAGTATATGTAGGGAATAGAATGAGAAGTGAATTTTGGCTATTTCTATGTTGAGGGAAACAGATGCAGTAAAGAAGACTTTAACAGCCCTAAAACTATAAAGAACCTTGCTTTTGAGGTGAAAGTTGGAAAATTAAAAATTTCAGAGAAATATTTACAGACAGGAAGATTTTAAGTGCCTGAAAGCTGATGATTCTTCAACGCTAAATATTGTCTCCATTATAGCTATAGTTCCATGACTATAATTAATCAGTAGCACAATATATGCTGTTAGGACAACTAGGATTTCTGAAAATATGCAACACATTCAAAATACCATTTAATTTCACTAATCTCTATTTTTACAATATGCTCTAATAAGATTTAATGCTAGTAGTCTTTCAAGAAACAGATTTAACTAGGGAGTCAAGGTTAAAATACATTATTAACATGGATAAAGAGTTTTACATTCAGAAAGAAAAAACATGGCATATATCTGATTATTTAATAAAAGAATCTAAAAAAATCACATCAAGGTGAAGAGGAAAGTTTTGAAAGGATCTATACCCACAAACTACGAAAAACACTGCTCAGTGATCCTCTGTAAAGCTGAGCAAGAAGTTTCAGACAAATTAGAAACTTCATTCTAATTCTGTATCTACACATGGACTGTAAGATAAAAATCATCTAATTGCTTTTGTAAGTAAATCAGAAGTACTCATATGTCATCTTCATGACTGTCAACCCCCTTGCCCAAAGTGCCCCTAGACCAAACACCTATATATCTCTGAAAAGGGCAACTAACTAGTTGGATGTCAGACAAACTGCTGGAACAAAATTTTCACTTCTCTACACTACCTTAATTTGAGCTCATCTCCTTCCCTGCCAGACACCACCTTAGCCACCATGATAATGGCTATTTTAAAGTAGTGTCTCTCCTTCTCTCTGTTAATACTCATTTCACCTGGAAGGGATAATTTCGTGACCACTCCATATTCCAGTTCCCAGATCTGAGTCATCCTCCAACTTCTGCCCTCTGTGACTGGGTAATTAATTAAAAGCAAAATGTTAAAAGAGGTATGCAAGTATTTTTAAAATCCAGTCTGTCATGCCTACATACCTTCTATAACAAATACCAGTTCTATATCAAAAGTTATAATTTTCTATTTTGATGGGAATAAAAGCATTTAATCTAAATACGTTCTGTCCTTCAGATGTCCACTTACAGTTTTGAAAAAAAAATTTATATAGCTTTAGTTTTCAGCTATTTCACTGTTTTTTTTAGTTCACAGAAAAAAAAAAAAAAAAAAAAAGAGGTGTATTCATTTGTCATCTACATTTCAAATATACTGCATAAGTGTACCAGATAAAAAACTGACCAAATCCTTGGTTTATATCATTTCTTAAGAGCTGATTTTTCAATTAGCAATTCCCAGAGCAAGCTATATCCAAGTATTCGATGAGAAACAAAGAGACTTAGTCTTGCACCAAGAGACTGAGACTTAGACACATTTCCACCTACAGTAAACATTAGCATTTCCATTCCTCCCTTTAAAGGGTGTTAAGAATGACTTTTTCACAGAACCATTTTTTTTCGATTATCCCCTGGAAAAAAAGAAGAAAAACACTGAAATAGAAGAATGCTTTGGTAAGGTAGCTGAGATTGCTAATGTAAAAAGTGACTTGTGCTACAATGACATAGAAAATGTTCATAACTGGCATTTGAGGAAGGGCAATGACACTGATTGTTCTATCACAGACTAATCGGCACCATGATGTGAAATTACGTTCCAGTGCGATAACCTATGACCCCTAAGGGTCAGGATTAGACAGATGCGTCACAGCTGGTTACTACCTGAAACCAGTAGGTACATAGTGCACTAAGTGATTGCTGTGTGGGATGCAGGGGTGTTTATAAAGCTGCACTGCTGCAGTAAGATGCAAAGCAATTGTAGCCACCTGGCAGAACAGAAGCATTACAGTCATATCAGTGGGTCCATGCTTCCAAAACACTGATAAAGAAACTTCTTTTTCCTTTTCCTCCTTGCTTAGGCCCATCTGATGTGAGGTATAGTCATGAGTTGTGCAAATTACTGAGTGTGGGTTACACAAGGAAACAGAAGGCTGTGTCTCCCCCAGGCAGCCTGGGCTCATTCTGCCCAGGCTCTAAGGGAGCTGGGTGCAAGTCTACCTTGCTTACACAGAACTCTGCTCTGGCCATGCCTTGCTGCCTCAGCTTGAGCACAGGCCCTTCAGGTGAGCTGCCACTAGCTCCATTCCCTCCATGACCCAGGAATGTCTATTTTAAGAGACTAGAAGAAAATTAAAAAATCAAAGAAGGAAGGAGAGAAGAACTGACAAGCAGTGAATAAGGCAGGAGAGAAAAACTAAGGGAAATACAACTGCTGTAGACAGGTATGACAAGGGAGCGGGGGGGAGGGAACTAGATAAGAGCTTGGTCTTTGAGAAGTCAGTGAGGACACAAGTGAGAACAACAAGAAAAAAAAGTTTCAGTAATAGGGGAGAGAAGAAAAATATGGGAACTGTCATGTCGTAACAGGTCAGAAAAGAGGACAAGACAGCCAGCAGCAGACCTGGAAATAAAAACTGATAGTGAAACATGAGAAAGGGCAAATGAACTCTGCTTTGCTATGTGCTGGGTTTGTGATGATGATAGGACATAGAGGAAATGCAAGGAAAATAGCTGGATAATGAATCTGAGTAAGGGATGACTGATGAAGTGTTGGAAAGCTGGATATCATTGCTCTTCATTACAGTATTGTAACTGATGAAGATGTCAATCTCATGTGGGTAAGGCAGTGTTTCCTAAAGTGTTTCCTGAGTTGGGCATGATATTGCCAGGGTTGTGTGGATGCTTTGTACCGTACTGCAGAGCCTCCTGCAGCCTGTGCAATCAGGGCCTTACATTTATAGAAGGAACTCTTCTTTTAATCTGAGTTACCTTTAACAGCACCCCCTCTCAATTGTCATTTCTCACTCAATTGGTGTCCTTCAGGAAGTCTTCTCTTGTTCTGCTGCCATGACTGCAATTCACCTAACACTGGATTATGCTGTAGTTACCCATGTCTATTTGGACATGCATTTTAATGGATAGTCTGGATATAACGCCAGGTTAAATTCAGGGACATACTAACTGAATGTGAAGCACAACACAGGAAAGACATCATTCAAATGAGAGTTTGCTTGCTAACACTGCAAGCATTATGAAATCCAAGAAACATATATCTATCTTACACTTTGTTCCAGTCCAGGATAAACAGGCCTGACTCGCTCTTTGATGATTGGACACCACCAGCACCATCTCATGGAGATGAACTTGGTAAGCTACAGCTACTTAGATCAAAGAGACCTCACCCATCTGCTGGAAGACCAACATGTCCCAAGTCAAGAGGCGCCCCACACATTTCCTGTTCCTCGGTGCTTATACGGGGTTTTCACTTATTCACTGGTTTAGCAGCAAAGAATACTTTTTGTTTCCTGGGGCTTCTTTGCCTCCATATGCTGCACTCAGGCTTATACCCCAGGAAAACTCAAAACCCTGAAATCCTAGCTAGATATGGGGAGAAGTCATCAGACACACAGAAGAGCTCATATCATCTCAGCTTCCCAATGGCCTGTAACTTCATCCATTGTCATCCATTGGCCAGGAAGGGGGCCAAACGAGATCAGAGAGTGCCCAACAGCAGATTTATACAGGCTGCACTCACTGCCTTTTGATGCCATGCAGTCTGGATAGAGCATCCATCCAAGGAATAAGAACTGTCTTTCAGCAAGTGCCTTAAGAATATGTAAACGTAATTTTTTTCCAGGAAAAACTATTCTAGTTTTGGATCTCTAGTGATACATGAGGCAGAGCTAGTATCAGCTAGGAAAAAGAGAAGCAAAAGTAAAGATGGTCTTAATGATACACAAAATTCTAATTAAAATGTCTCAGCAAGCATTGAAATTTATTTTCCACTGATATTGTGACATGCATACTGAATTTAATGTGTAATCAGCGCTAATCCATGTATCAGCAACATCAATGCAGACCACAAGTAGAATTACACAAATAATGAGGACAGCACAAAAAGACAATTTAGAAAGTTCCTTAAATATCATCCAAAACAATAGCAAGATTACAAGAACCAGAAAACTGTCTGGTTCTCCTTCAGGCCTAATTGAAATCTAGAGCTGGGTGCAGTACTTGTTCCTTCTAACAATATATCCCTAGTAAGGAAATGTGTCAACATAACTGCTATAATTATTTCTATCTTAACAATAAAGATTCGTTGTGCCTGCCTACAGTCTAGACCAGGACTTCTATGTCTGTTGAAGCCTAATTCATCTGTTCTGATGGAAAGGAGAACATATATAAATTTATATTTTAAAGGGCTCACTCTTCTTGGTCCTATTGCTTCATTTGTTGTTTATAAACAGATATATATGTACATTTTTAAGATCTCTTAGAATGCATATATTGTTTAATATGGTAATTTTTTTTTAATTTATTTGATGGCAAAACAAAAGCACCTACCAACACTTTTAATGAGCCAGCTTGAGATTACCTGTTCATGTTGCTTTACTTTGAAAAATGTATCTCAATAGCTTCCTTAAGGATCAGGAGCACGGGTTGAGCAATCAGTTAATGTTTTTTATCATAATTACAAGATTTAGCATCTGTCAGACCAAAACCTGTTTCTGTAAGACCAAATCTTCAGAACATAAGGCCTAACCTTGAGTGGAAAATAAATCTGAAGTTGCAATTATGAAAATTATAATTTCTCCCTTTTCCACAAAAAGCTTGCCAAGAAAGTTAAGTTAATTTCAGAAATATTTAGGGACACTGCTGTTAAATTACATGGAAATCTGAATATAAAAATTCCTTCATGATCTCCTTCCAAAGTATTCTAAAATCCAAGTCAAGCGTATTTTAATCTTGCACTGGTACAGACCTGCTTGCTTCTCTAAAAGGCCACCAAAATGCCACTGAAGTTAAAATGGATGAGTTAACCTTTTGAAAAGTACTCACAGCACCACAATTATTCTGACCTTTGACTGTACAATCTTTTAACTTTGCTAGCTATTCATTTAATGCCCATTTGTAATTTTTAAAATTATTACTACACGATTGAAAACAATTTTGGGCAATCCATCACCATGACATGTAGCAGTTTGCAACAGTGAAGTATTTTGGTACAGGCAGTTTTAATTATTTAACCAATAATAAATAAGGCGAGGACCAATATGTAGGGAAGGCAAAAACTACAAGAGGGGCGGAAGCCCATAGAGAATTGCTGTGAAATGTTTTTACAACCCTCTTAATGCATAAAGCTGCTTTGATGGACAGATAGGTGCTGAGAAAAAAAAAAAAAAAAAAAAAAAAAAAAAAAAAGTAAAACCAGAAAACCCTTCCAGCCTCCCTCCCCAACAAACTGATGTGGTTATGGCTCATCCTTCAGCAAGAAAGACTCATCTCCACAGCCTTGGAGGCTTCACTTCAGCTGTAAGAGGAGGGAAATGGTCTGGAGTCCACTAAATCCTGTACAGCTAAAGGTAGAACAGGAATTCTTGATTCTGTTCATAATGAAATGGAACTAGCACTAAAATGTCATCAACAGTCAAGAAACAATAGTTTATCCCCCACTCCTTCCAAATTTGGAGATTGATAAAGATTATCAGTAACCTGTCTCCTCCACTGACAACAATTCTGTTGATCTTTATCAGCAGTCTACTAGCTGAAGCACTGGTGACAGTACATTTTGGTCAGCAATGTGACTTCATAGCCCAAGTGATCTCTTGGGCACTTGTGCATCTCCAGAATTCCTTTTCTACATGACCTTCTCTCTTAAATGTAGAGAATCTAAGTTTGCAGGGCCATTTCAATGAGACAACGCCCAGTGCAGAGGGTCGACAAAGTCAGAATACACATCTGCCCAAATCCCACATTGAAAGAAATTCATAATGGGAAGCAGACTGTGATGCCAAAAGGAAATATATAAATCAGATGTGAAATTATCATATTGAGCCAATAGAAGATCATAACAGCAGCACCAAAACAAAATTATTATTTATTAGTAAGTTCCACTGGCTATGGGAATACCTTTTAACCTACTTCTCAGTAAGAACCAGTGAGTAATCAACATTAGGTCTTAAAAGTCACTCATGCACTCATAAATATAAAGGCCAGAAGGCAAAAGCATCCATAACTCAGCAGTTCTCTCACCTACATTTCTGTCAGCACTTCCTTATCAACAGCAATTTTTGAAACTGTAAAATAGAAAATGTCCGTTTCAAAATAATGCAAATTAAACAACTTAAGCAAATTAAGACAAAACAATGTATCATGAGCCAACTGCCAGATATTGAGTAACTCTCAGCAACTGCAATGCACCAACCCTGAAGGTAACAATGAAATCCATCTTAAATCACATCCAGTGTATGTAGCTATGTTTAAGAAAGTATTCAGACATCTTTTGATTAACAGCATTTATTATTTTATCTATTTCATAGGAATCTCAGAATAGCTCATTCTCTCCTACAGCAAGCTGAATGGATAATACTGTAGTTTAACCTTCCTACACAAAAAAAAAGCCTATACTTCTTTTCAAATTATTTTACTGCTACCATATTATTTACTGAAACTCTAATGTCTCTCCTTTATTTAACATTCTCCAGATATTCATTAAAAAGAAATCTGGGAGTTTACAGTGAATATCACTTCAGCACTGACTAATCTCTCAGCACACAAGAACTGTGACAAGTCATTCCTACATTCAAACTTGGAAGAGATTTTTAATGACTGAAGAAGCAATAAAACTTCCAAGAAGTTCACTAGAAACATGAACACTTATACAAGAGAAAAAAAAATCCGACAAACAAGACACTTTAGTGGAAGGGAAAAAACAATCACTGAATTTTCTAAAGAGGTAAGAAAATTGACATGTAGGCAGGTTTAAATCACAGCAGAAATAAAGTAAATATCAAATGAGAAAAGCTGACTGCTGCATCCCAGTGGAAATGCCTTAAATTAAAGCAGAGAGCTGCAAGAGCAAGAAATCTGTAACAGTAACCTTTGGAGATCAGGTCCACATTAGAAAACTATTTGCAAAAGATAACTAAACACTCATCCTGTGTATGTGGTTCAGAATTAAAGGCCAGTATTGAGACAATTCCTTCCCTGGCTGTTCTCACAGTCTGAACAGCAGGAATCTAATGCAGTCATTCATGAACATGAAGAGCTAGACTGAGAATTGATTATGTTAGGATGAAAAATGGTCCCAAGAACTTACATTAGCTATGTTATTAAATTATCAGATCAAATACATAAGGACATAGCCATAACATTATATATAATATGCTGTGAAGTCCAGCACTTTTCCTTTTAATGGAACCTTGAAAATATGTCAAATATATCCCATATATTATTCATCAAATTGACAGACACCTTGTCTGGCTGGCAAGTTTATACTTTTCAGTATATTTTCAGAATATATATTTCTGACAATTGTTTAAAAAGAAAAAGTCTTGTCAGGTGTGCACTGATGAAAACAACTACCACCTAAATATTTACTCCTGCTTTCAGCAGAAGTAGTAGAAAGCTGCACTACCTCTAGACCGTGCTATCCCTTATAAATGCATCAAAGAAAGAAAAGAGAAAGAGCACCAGAAGTTGGGGGGTTTTAATGAGAATTTGCCCATTTGTCAAAATCGAACCACTATGCAGAGATCCGAATTATTTCAATAAAATTACAGCAGAATTCAAAAGCAGATCTTCAGTGGAAGCTAAGAGAATCAGCTTCTCACAAGGAAGTTCCCCTGGTTTTCTGTAAGCACACTTAGCCAGCAACTTGCTGAAAGCTAAAACACAGAAATGAGCCCAGTCTGCAGGTGTTCCGTTTACCATCTCTTCACAGTGTACCAAGCATAAGACTGAATAACTTAAATATCACAACATTACAATTAAAAATGCCCAATGTATAATATTTCCAAAATGAAAGAAGTTCTTCACTGATTTCTGACATTATCCATCAGTCTAGATTTAAGTTGAATTAGGCCACTGGAAGCCTTTTCCAAACTTAAAATTGTCATACATTATTACAGTTTCATTGGCTAAAATGGCTAAATAACACTGGGAGCAGCATCACCATTTCACTTGGCAAATAACTACTATTAAGGTCTTATGTACACAGACAAAATAACAGAAACATAGGTAATTACCAATATCTAAAATTAAGAGATCATACAGTTTTTCTGTAACTACAATTCAATACAACTTGGCATTTTGGTCTTCTGTATGGGAAACTATTTTACTCCTGGTCCTAAGTAATCCTTACTGTTATCTGCAAAGGTGGGTAACCTGTTCCATTTATTCAGAAGCAAGGATGACTGTCTCAAAACATAAACAGAAGCAGTTCTCTTGCTTCCAAGATGAGTGCCAGAAATGTAAGATGTTATCTTAAGATTTTCTGAAAAAACAGCAGCAGATATAGTTGGGGACTGAGGCAAAAATGATGTTAAGTTCATCCACTTCTTTCTGTTCTGTTTAAGAATGTTATAGTTCTACAGTAAAAAGATCAGCATTTGGGAATGAGCAGATAAGAAAAGAAAACTTGCCAGGCACTCTAGACATCAGTTTCTGTTACCCAGAATTGAAAAGCTTTTATCTCATTCTTTGTTGCAGTCAAAAGAGATTGCTTCTCCTGGAGTGGGTCCAGGAATATATTAAATTGAAGTCCTTTTTTTTTCTGGTCATACATGTTTAAAAGCAGAGTTTACAATTGCCTCTTCATGCATTCTATGTATATTTCAGAGCCAGGTCTTGTAATGAACAATACACATACTAGGTTTTCATGCACAAGATTTTCCATGAGAAGAAAGGAATTTTGATCACAGTCCATTGCAAGAGATGCAAAAATAATGGAACAGTTTTTTTCAAGGAGAGAATTCTAGTTCACTAATAACAACATGTATCCTTCCTATTAAACACCAAATTCATCCAGCCCTAGCATAACATTCACAGGCATAACAGCAGTAAGAATGCACAGTAAGATCACAAGTAATGCTGTTACTTCCTTCTTAAACACTATAGAGATATGAAATCCAAAGCTTAGACATGGAACACATTAATCTAGAAATCGAAACTATCTTAAAAATAGGAAGATATAAAAAGGATAAGAAAATAAACCTTTCAAAAAAGCTTTTCAGGGACTGGAATGCAATAAATGCTTCTTGAACTTGAGAAAAAAGTAGTTCTTTATTAGGAAATGTGGTAAACTATCATTTATCATTCTCTCTAAATGTGTGATATAGATGTATGGTTGATAACATATTTTACTCTCAATGGTATACAAACTGGGATCTGAAAGTAATACAGTCAGTTATAAAACCAGCATATCTCCTTGTAACATGTCGGAAGAAATATTTTCTCAAAACAGCATTTTGGCTTTATTGCATATAAAAATGTGAGAAAAGCACAAAAATCTACCAGTTATTGATAATCACAGATGAATTTATGGATTCACAAACTCTAAGTCCTGGGAATTTCCCAAGCAATGTTATTTTACTAGTTATTCATTTTTGTAGAACTCCAACTCCTGAATAGTTTATTCCAATAAGGCATTTTTGAAATAATTTTTACTGATTAAAGTTGCCATGGAAAAAACGTTCTTTTTGTTTATTTATGTGCAGTGTGTGACTCGAGTAATGGAATTCTTCTACTGTTCTGATTAAAAGTGTGTTTTAGTGTAACAAATATTTATGTATATATATTCTTAATCTTCAGAATGATTTCTCACAAAAACTTTATAAATAATGAGAAATCATTGCACCACAGGTTTGTAGTCATTCCATTTACAGGTAACTAATTAAAAGCTAAGAAAGAAACTTCCTATAACACTAAAGCTCAATTTTCCCTTGAATGATCTTCAACCAATAAATATCATCATTTTCACTGTGAAGCATTTAAGTAGGATATAACCACTTATGATGGTTAGGGATGCACCAAGGATGGTAATCCAGCAGCAGCATTTATCCCTTTGCCATGAAAGCCCAACTGCACTGAAAGTAGACTTTCCATCCTTGGAAATAGCCCAAACCAGTCTGGATGTGGTCAGGGCAAACAGCTCTGTGTGGCCCTGAGGTTAGGCCAGCTGACCTCCAGAGATCCCTTCCAATTTCAACTGTCGTGAGATTCTGTGAAAATGGGAGCTGTAAATCCCTCTTGTTAAAGCACAGTGAAACACACAGCTGTTACTGCCAGAAACTGGTACCTCACTTCATGTGATATTTCAAAAATGTGAACTTGGGTCACACTCTTTTTATTCATTAGCTGTGACTACCCAGCCTATCCCAGCTACCTGTGTGCAATCCAGCCCAGGACCCAGCACACACTTGGGGATACATTAATAGTCCAAAACAGTCAATCAGCACTTCTATGTGCTTGAAGGAAAATACACCCTGTCATTTATGTTAGATAAATGCCTTTAGAGCAATATGATGCTTAGGATTTAAGATTTATTAGAGCTTATTGCGAGTAGTATCTGCATCTTGAACTCAAAACCTGTCATTTTAAAATATCACAAAACCAGTGAAAAGCAATCACATACCTACACTGATTCAAAGTCAGCACATGATTTCAACAGTAAATTTGTGGAAATTATTAATAATTTACTTGCCATTCATAATTTACTTCAGATTTTTTTGCCTTTTTTACTTACTAATGAAATGTCTATGAGTGGGTCACAATTTTCTTGTATTTATTATTCATTACAACTGTTTGCTGAATAACTTCTGCAAACAGTTTCTCTTTTGTAGCTCAATCCCATTGTGAATGTTTATTATTCAAAATTTATTCTGTGAAGCTAATTAAGCCATATATTAGACTTTGTTCAGTGTTTGCCTGAACATTATTCTCATAACCAGTATGAGTTCTCCAAATACCCTCCTCTAAAGTACAAACTTAAATTGTATTCTTCCATGAACACTCCTGTGAAGTTCCTTTGCTAAAACATTCATCAAAAGCAAACAGCATGAAACAACTGGATTTTAAAATCTGTATAAATACTGGGGTTTATTTTGTCTTCAGGACCAGTTAAGCCTACCAAAAAAAGATACTACAATCTGAATTACTGACCTGCTAACATGACTAAACAAGAAGATCCTATTCTTCTCCTCCTAGTCAAAATAGGAACACATAGTTGCAAAAGTAGATGCTCTTTTTTGCACACTTCTTGTACCCAGTTTTTCTAAGTATTCCAAGGACTGCCTGAAGTAATATAACAATCATTTATTTAATTGCTACATCATTGCAGGACGACTTTAAAACTGCTAGAGTTTTACTGGAAAGGAAAAAAGTGAAATATAAAAAATGAAAATGTACATTTACACACCACATGCCTCTTCCAGAGCCCCAGAATTTTCACATAACCAACCTCAAAGTATTTGTAGAGATTCCCATCACATGCCAAAAATTTAAATCCTTTTCACTTTATTTTTCTGGTTTTATTACAGACTTTTGAGACTTGGCATACATTTGGCTAATGTCTTCAGATTTCTTGCAGTCTGAATAACCCAAAAATTTTTTGAAAACTCTCATTTAGCAGCTGGGACTTAACGGTAAACAGCAGGTATTGAGAGATATGCAATGGATATGAGAGACCTGCCATTGTTGAAAGGCAGTAGTGTTCCAGAGCTCCTTTACAAATTTGCCCAACTGCACACAGTTACCCAGCAACACACATCAAATTACTGCTCAGGACTGTAGCACTAAGAATTAGAATAATATCAAAATAAAACACAAACTCACAAAAACCTTTCTGCAGAGGGATGAATTTTACACTGACTCATCCCTTGATGGTTAATTTAATCTGAACACAAAGGCAGTAATACTATTAATACTAGCAATAATCTGATTCAAAATTCAGCGATTGCTAGAATTAATAGTTCCACTGGACTTTAAAGAAACCATTCAGAATTTGTCTCTTTGGGAAACAACTTTTTAAAAATGTACAAGGAAAAATAATGTTTTAAAATTTTGCTCCACTTCTACTAGTGGATACTAAGACAACTTAGCTATATCTTCCTTTACAGGAAAGATCTCACATTTTCTCATGGAATTGCGAGATACATTCTCTTTCCAGTGTGCTTTGATCTTTGTGTTAGTGTCACTCTTATTCACAAAATGGAAATGGTTAACTGGGAAAAGTGGTCTATGATGAAAAAGCATTTGAAGCACAATACTATTCAGAATAGTGGAAAAATATAATTAGAATACATTTTAATGAGAAAAAAATAACAGGAGGGAAAAGTTGCTTTTTTGTCAAAAATATTTTGAGATATTTTTGTATTAATTTTGCACATTTTACATACTCTGTAGCCATTATCTCCCCCCCAATAATATGAATAATTATTCCAGTATCATCACTCCTCATATCTCATAGTAGTAGCTTCTTTCCAGCTGGAAGTCTATGCACTGGTTGCATTGTTTATTATCTCTTCAGAGGTATATTGCACATAGACAATTTTTGGGTCTTTTTCATTCCAGGTTAGGAGCTGAGATTCTTCCCTTTCTTAAGTGTTATCTTGGTGTGGATGAAGCCACAGACAATAGCACACACAGCATCCCACAGGGAACTGTAATACATTTCATGTCATTGAGCTAGCCACAGTTAAGAAACTACATGCTGCTAGTGTAAGCTACATTATAAACTATTCCATGCACTTTGCTGCAATTTCTGAAAATTCAAAATTTTTACAGCCTCATTAAGGAAGCTTCTTGTCTAACATAGGCGTCTTTAACTCAATTTTGATGTCAGCTCCTGAGCAATAGCAAGGTATCACCACAGCAACTTTAGGTTGTGCTGTCATTGGATTCAATGTTCATACCACATTTTTTAAGACACTGTGAATGCTAGCGAATCCTGCAATGAATTTCCGAGATGCTATGAAGAGACACATCACTTTCACTATGTAAGCCAAAAGAAAAGCTTTAGTGAGTGCCTGTGTAAGACCAAGAAAAATGTTGAAAGTACTTTAATATGGTTGTTCTTTGAAAGAAAAATAACCACAATGATTTCTAGTTCAAATACAGCTATTTTGTCACAAGATGTCAGACCTTATATCTCTTTTCCAAATACTCTATACACTAGGAGTACCTGATGGTCTATTAGCTTAGACTTCTTCAGGTGCATTTGCTGAGCACTTTAGGTCATCAGGCAGCAGAGATAAAGTACTAAAAGCAAAATACATATCCGGGGATTTTTCCCTTTGCTCCTACTTATGGTTCCCTATAGAAATACAGGAGTTAGCAGGGAAAACTGCTACTTTTGAAATAAATTCTAGTGGTCCAGTGAATTGAACCTCCTTGAGGTGTGTTTTTCGCTGTGTTGCCAGGGTAGGTTCATCAGGACAACCTGTATCTCTCAGCAGTTCTTCAAAAACCTTTTAGGAAGCCTGCAATAGTACTGCCATAGAGACACAGATAAGTGACACTGATTATAGAAATAGCTTACTTTCAATTGCTGGTGAAGAATACACACAGAATTAATGTGCATGCTTCACTGGAAAAAAGAAGAGTTGTATTTTATTTATTATGAATCTCAGACATTTGGGAATTTATTCTTCCAGCATAGAGTTATTTTTCTTTGGGTTATAAAAGTAGTTTTGCAACCAGTTATATGTTTTCAATTTTGCAGTGTTTTATCCTGAGCATTAAAGCAAGCTCCATAAAGTTAACAAAAATTAATAATATCTAACTGGCTGACACTGCTGCAGGTCTATAATTGTGAGTCACCTTGCAACTCTACATTGTCTAAATGATTTCTTTTTCCTTTTGGCAATCTACTGAATAATTCCAAACACTGCTGAAGGATTACTTCTAGAGAAATATTATTACTACAGTGTACAGAAAATAAAAAATCTTATTCAGATGTAGACCATATTTTGCTGAAAGACATTTAATGTTAGTTTAGAACCTTCTTTCTGACAGCTGCTCAGCAGGACAAAATCTCTTCATTTGATTAGAGTCTTCAGGCAGTCTCAGTTGTTACTGAGAAAGTGTAATTAGGGTTCTCCCTCACTTTCACCTTCAGTAATGGGTTTATCTAAGTGTGCAAGGAGGCTTACTTTTACTGTTTGTAATCTACATATATATAGAGGTGGGTTAAAACTAGAGGTTCCTTTTAACTCAAACGATTCTCTGATTTATGAAGGGTATGGTTTTATTAATACAAAAACTGACAAAGGATAAATATAAAACAAAACTATGAAGTTTTATAGAACAAAGTAGTTGCATAAAATGGAAAAAATAGCAGAAATTCTGAATGACAGTTTAAAAGACACTGTTAGTAAAACAGTTGCTTCAGGGTGCAGTTCAGTATGATTTGCTGACTTATTTTTTGGTACCACCATCTTTATTTAGCTATAATAAACTATAGATTATAGTATTAGTTTAGTGTAGTAGTATTATAGAATGTGAAAAGGGGAGATTTCCTTTACCCTTTCCCTTACTCTACTCTTAGCATTTGTCTGCCAGCACCCCAGGAAAGCCGAGATCCTTGTGCCCACCCAGTCTGTCCGTGTCCCTTAGGGTGACCCTTCACTGAGCAGTCTTGCTGGACTGAAGGGCAGCTTGATTGACTTATTCAGGGATACACCTACACCATAAGGGAAACCATTCCACAGGTCTTCCCAGTGATAATATCTGACTGCAAAAACATATTCAAAGAAACATACAGACAAACTCTAATCCCCAATAAAAGTATTTAGCACATATAGAGCATGGTTCTTACTCAACAGGCAACCCTATCGGTGAGAGAACAGATTCAGCCTGTTGACTGATCCCAAGAGTTAGGATGGAGTCTTCCCTAATCTTCGCCCACTCTCGGCTTTCTTTGATGCAATTTCTTGGTGATTAGGTGGTGCTTGAGTGACTTTGGCCATACATAACCTTTTTTACTGATTGGTGTAAAATTCTCTCACTTCACTTTTAAAGATACAGTCAAAATAATATAGAAGACATTCCCAGAGAGGGGTGGTTGTACTTTGGGAGCACTTTGGGATGGAGGCGTGTGTTGATAGTACAATTAGGCTATAATGAATGAAGTTCATCTAAGGAGAGGGATTTCACCACAGCTGTTGGCTCAGCAGCAGAACATCCTCCCCTCTCTCCCCTGCCTGACAGATGCTATGTGGCTTCTCAGCTGCAAAGTACCATCAAGTTCCCTTCCCTGCAAGGATTTCAACAGTGCCTGGCCACGGTGCCCCCGCTCTGCTCCACCCTCCATTTCACCCCCTTTAGCAGATGCTGTGGTTGCACATGGTGCGTGTGGGGAATCACCACAAAGTATGTCTTGAGCATGCCAACCACATTGCATCCAGGCAGCAAAAACTGTATTTTACCCTATAATTTCTGTACTGTTATAACTTCCATTGGGATGTGAATATAACTTCTCAGTTTCCTGTAATTTTACAACCAGCCATCTTTCCACACTGTCATTTAATGAATAAAAGAAAACTGTTCATTCTGCCTCACACATGTAGGCTCTCCAGTCTTTCCTTCCTACTGATACTTAATGTTTAGAACAACCTTTGTACTTATTTACTGTAGTCCCTTTCCCTGGAGACCTAGAGATGCATTAATCATAGAAGATGGCAAAAGCCATGTTCATTACACAAATGAACAAAATAAATTAGCCACTCGGATTTCTCAAAAGAATTATTTCCTAAAAAAAAAAAAGGTAACTTTGAATTCTTTTCTCCCATCCACTGTGCCCACCTATTAATATCAAAATGCCAGGTTCTAAGAACATAGGGCTCAGTTTACTCACAGAGTACCCAGTATTCTGTTCATGGCCATGGTCATGCCTCCCTGCATTGCGGTTCACAATGAAGTGTAGGGTGCAGCCTTATTCCCAAGTCTTGTGGGACAACTTAAAAGATTAATTAGATGTAAATTATGAAGATTTCCAAAAACCAAAACACACACCAAAACGATTTTCTCCTTTTTAACTCATGGATCAGATTTCTTTTCAGTTGGATCACAGCTGACCACATATTCATACTGTCCCAATGACAAGGCATAAAAATTTTTCATTTTGTTCTTGATACTCATTTCCCTGAAGCTTAATTTAGGTCAATATACTATCTTGCGTATCTGGTTTTATGTCCCTTAATGTACACCTACAACTGTTCTGCTTGGAAAAGCAAACCAAGTACCAGCAGTAGCAGCATTCTGCCTGTAGATTTACTCAATGTCTGATCTCCATCCTTTTCTATTTGATACATAAAAGTTTTACTGCCATAAACACAGATTCCATCTGAGTGGATTTGGAGAAGACAAAATGTTAATCCTGACCTGAACTGACAGCATTTGCAACTAACCACACAAACAGACAGGATTTAGGATCTTAATTAGGTGTCATACTGCAATGCTTAACTTGTAATTCCACATTCAATGGACTTCTGAGAAAAGCTGGCTTAAGAAGTTCCTGCCTTTCCTTTGAAGCACTGTAAATGCTTGCAAAATTCTGCTGTAAACTATGTCATTAACTGATCCAGCTTAAAAACAACTCTCCCAAAAAAACTGTTTTTGCACGCTAGTATACCTATGTCAGTATAATATACATTTCAACAATACAGTTGGGAGAGCTGTCCTTTGCCACATTAGGAAAGGACCACATGGTCATGTGTGGTTAGAGTGTCAGCATATCCAGACTTTTAGTCCCAGAGCATGGGCTTGTCCACTTTTCAGCCTTGTAAAAGAAGCTCTTGGCTCTGTATTTCAAAATTTTCAAAAGTAGGCTGCTTACATGAAAATAGGAAAAATAATAAAAAAGTCAATTTACTCAGAAATTTCCAGCTTTTATCATCAAATCACTTTTTTAGTAAAGATGTATTGAAGATATCACCAGGTGAGAATTCTGGAATGTGTCATTAGGTCAATCCAGAGTAGCTCAATGTGGACCTGAAATACTAGTATAACTTTAGAACAGAAAATGCCACGGGCTGCTCTTCATGTAGATCCCAAGCATGAGCATTTTGCAAGCGACTGGAGTAAAAATGCCCATGGGGGTTTTAAGTTAAACTCCAGAACAAATATTATGAGAAAGATTTCCGTATTACTTAAATAAAATGGCTTCTTCTATGGGCGTAAGATTGAAAATGAAACATATCTTGCTGACTCCTACTTATCTGTGAAATATCAAGAGTCAGCACTTTATAATTTAAAAAGAAAAATCTTGTCACTGCAGTGCACAGAAAAGATGAGATTCAGAGGATGAAAGCCAGCTGTGTGGAGAATGACCTTGATGTTTGTAATCCCACTTTCCTTTGCTACACAGATGAAAGAAGGTCTAGGTCTTATGCTAAAAAAAGCAGAGCGGAGAACCGAATTTCTGTAAGTTTTGCCACTGCTTCCTGCCACTGCAGTTCAAACTGCTGTGTATTCTGAGCACACAGTCTGGCACACAAAGGCTTAGGTCTGCAGAAGTTTTAAGAATTCATAGGTATAAGTTAAGTGAATTGACTTGCTAGTATTAAAAACTCCAGCTCTGGACAAATATTAAAAATTGTGTTCCTTGAGAAATTAAGTAATGTGTATTTCACATTAGTCACTCAAACCGGTCTGTGCTTTGAGGATATATTATTGTGCCATAGTACCATGCTGTAAAAGAGAAATAGCAGTAAACATTCATTCCACAAGGGCATTAAAAATGTAGACACTAACATTCATAGTTTTGATGGAGCCCATCAGCCTTATGAGAAAATCAAGTGTCATATTTAGAGAAAGATTTGAATGCTGCAGTGAGCCAGGGGGCCACAAACCAAATGAAGCGCATCTTTAAATGACATATTTTCAAACTGTCTGTTAAATCAATACTATCTATTTTGTGACCTGAATGAGGCAGGCAGGGAAAGAGTTGGAGAAGAATAGTGTGCTCTCACATCATTAAAGTCTGTATCACGATACAATGCATTTCAGCCCAAATACTTTAAAAGTTTGGCTAAGCTCCTAGCAACTGAATGAAAACTGTTACAATGAGAAGTTCTGGGAACTGTAAATATACCCTTGTTTCCTCCTTAGATCTAACATACATTTATTACAAAAATCCTCATAAAACTAATGAAACACTTTGCCAACTAACACAAGAACAATTTCAAATAGCATTCCAATGGTGGAAGATCAAATTTTTCAAAAGGCTTTATGTTGTAAGAATTTTGAGAGAGAAATTATCTTTTGAATAAGAGGTACTTAGTTATTTTCTATGCAAGACAAAAACTAGGAATGAAAAAATTTATATTGACAAGATCTGTTCATGATTTGAGTCTAGTATAATCACTCATATTATGACCTCAGATTCAGTGTGGTTTAATTAGTCTTTGAGTGCACGTACTATAGCTACATTTAGTTACAGTCCCAGATTCCTATCTATTATCTGACAGATGATTGCTATTTGGCATTCAAATAGCTTCTGAAAAATAGGAAGCAAAAAACCCACGAAGAATAACAATTAGTGAAACAGCATGCTGTTACACAAAATAAGCCTACAGTAAATACTAGATCTCATAAAGACACACACACACAAACTTCATCAAAGTACTGAAGTATTAAAGCAAAAGCAGGCTCTAAACTGAGTTAGGTTTTGTGTTTTCTCTTTGTTTAGATTAGGATCTCACATTTCAGTTCTACAGATAAGGAGTTTGTGTGGTAGTGCCCATAAGACCCTAATATCACAGATAAATCTAAAGAATCAGAACCTTCAGATATATGTCTCTGAGGATAAACCTGAGCAGTGCATCCAAACTGCTACTATACAATATGCTGTACACAGCCAGGCTTTACAATACTCTGTGTTATTGCCTCCATTGGTTATATTGAAGAATGCCATTAATTCATTTGATATCAAAAGCAGCCACAGTGATGTTTGCAATTAGAAAGTGATTCTGCAGTTGAGCTATTCTTGCCTCCAACTTAACAGGATATTGCCTAACATCTGAAAAAGGAAATAAAAAAAAGCACAAATACACAAGTGATCTAGTACCTCTATCTGATTGTTACCACTTGAGGGCATGTTGATTTCCCTCACTACTGAGAATTTTTTGTGGTCTTTTTCTCCATCCTCTCATATGATATAAACTGCTTTTAATACTGATGCATTTACATTTTAAAACAACCCAGAGACACATATTTACTTATATCTATTGCAAAATGAGAATAAAATTCAAACTGAAAAGCATCAGCTATTTCTGCTGACACCCAAAGTTTGTACTCTTTTCCTTACTTCTCTGTAACTCTTTACTTGGATTATATATATCCTGTCACTTTTCTGGTGTAACAGACATGTTGTAACCATAATTTGTTATTCTTAAAAATCTTACACTACTTACTAGGTATTCATCTTAGGTTTACACATCCTTCAATCAAACATTACAAGCAAGTCTTAATAGCTTTTGGTTGTAAATGAAAAGTACACTTTTAAGTGTTACAGGGCTTACAGATTACTTTCTTAAGGCCAAAATACCTAAAGTTATAAAAACCCTGAATGATTAAGCACCATTAACAGCAATTGACAGAACAGTTTATAACAAGAACCTAAAGAAATATACAAGATTACACAGATTTCATCAAAGTCTCTGTTCAACTTCCTGCTTTGTTTAATAGATGAGAGATCTAGTTAAGATGATCTTAAGTATGAGAAATAGGAGTATTGCCAGTAAGGGAATACTGGCAGTGAGAATAACCCAGAGCAAGACTGCATTTCAAGTGGGAGCTCTAGGAGTAAGAACAGGAATAAGGGATGAGATCTGAGGCACAAGGACAAGGTACAGTAACATGCAGTGTGAGTAAACCAAAAGCAACCTGCTGAGTATCCCAGAGCAATGAGTGCAATTTGCTCTGATGGGTAGGCAGCTATCACTCAGTCTGACACCAGTCTTCAATCCTGGGAGACCAGCTCCATGCAGGTGACCTCTGTAGTTCAGTATTTAAAAAAGACTACATGAATGTCCATCTAAATTTTATAAACATAGGACAATTTCCAAGTAGAAGTATAATATGAACACTTAAAATCTTAGATGCTGCCATGTACTAAATGGCCTGATTAGGTTATTGAGAACTTTGAGCTGACAGTGACCTCAGCCCACCATTGTTTCTAGGTTTTTAGCCTTGTCTTTATTTCAGAGACAGATTTTGGTCAGATCCTCACTTTCTCCATATATATAGACATATTGCTTGAAAGAAGCAGTACTGTGTATGTGTGAAAGCAGATATGTGGCTGTAGACAGTTTATTTTATATACCATAGCAGAGAAATTGTCTGCTATGCATGTGCAAACACATCAGCACAGGTAGAAGAGGTATTACACTTCATCTGCAGCAGAAAATTCTGTCAATTGACAGAAAAGGGGCAGAGGGACATGGGAAATGCAGACAGGCAATACATATAAAGAGACAGTAGTTTAATAGCAAGTATATCAGGAAAAAAGGGTATGAAATACATTTGATACAGGTGAAAGATGTCAGGTTATTGCTTTTTATTTATAGACCTGCATGGAAGTGTACAGTGCTTTGTCATACAAAAATTAAATTGATGTAGATAGCTCATGGAGTAGGCATGTGAAATCAGAATTGACATAAAGAGAGAAGTAGAAGGAGTTAAATTATTGTGAAATATGAAGTGCTTTATCCTCTGGTCATCACTAATAAAAATGCAATTAGTTATTCTGAAGAAATATCCAGTGTCTTGCTAATAAGATTTAAAGTGTCATTATACAATGTAAGGTGCTCAGACAGGGATTAGTGATAAGCAGATAAGTCTTGGGGGAGAAAAAAAGTGCAAGACTAGAAAATACATAATAGCAAAAGCCACACAGAGATATATCCGAGAAGGGGGTCTTATACCCTAAACAAAAACTATTTCCTGGAAGGATGTCATCTCAAAGTTCCCATAAACTATAGAAAAGATAAAACACCAACAGAACTTCTTGTGAAGTGTAGAAGAAGCACCAGTTAATTTCTGCTCCCAAAATACACCCTAAAGATATCAGAATCCAGAAACATTATCTCAGAATATCTCTTTCCTGTTTGTATACACTTAATTGTTCTGTATGATGCAAAAATATTTTATTTACTTCATTAATACTTGAATCCTATGAAGGAATTGAATGTTGTAAGGATTCAAAGATTCAAGAGCAGGTGAAGGGACTGATTGAGATCCAAATCTAGAATAATGCTCAGCTAGCATAGTATCTCACATGCAGACCCCAAAATTATGATTGCCCACCACACAAGTGCTCTTTGGGTTGCCTTTGTAGAAAGGAAATAAGTTCTGTGAAGACTGAAGTTAAGAGAATGAATGTGGTAATTTTCTGTTAAGTTAATTATAGCAAAATTACTTGTTTATTTTGTTTTTTTGCAAAATTATCACAAGGCATAATGGATACATGTGTTGTGCCTATAAATTCTCATTCATAAGGGATAATCCACTGTAGCAATGCTTTGAAGTTAACGAGCCTTCTCAGTTCATTACAGATAAAAATACTGAGTTCCACCTTCAATATGAAATTAACTCTTAGCATGTAAACAAGCTTTGAATTTAATTTCTGGTACCACAGAAGCAGCAACAGCAATTTGTTTTCATATATTTGAGATACATAAAGATAGGCAGCAAACACCAACTCTTCAATAACTCCCCAAAATGTTTTTAATTACTTTTCTAATTTTTTTTTAAATGAAGACTTAAGACAGTAACATATAGCAAGATTATTTTAGCTTCCAGCACTGTGAAGCAGTAATGGTTTATTATTTTGTACTTGATAGCATGAGCATTATTTACAACTCTAAACGATCCTGAATTTTGAAAGTCTCTGGCTCTATTTCACAAAGCAGCAAAATGATGTTTTAATCAGGATGCGTAAGACAATACTTTTGGAAAACAGACAACTTGAAAATATTTCTACTGGGAACACCTTTATCTGACAAAAATAATAAAATGTATTTTCCCAAAGGACAAGGAGTCTTAGTTTTAGCTGGTTTTCTTCTTATAGAATCATAAAGGATCCCAAAACTTTAAGAACATCAAGTCTAACCATCAACCTATCACTGCCAAGTCCACCACTAAACCTTGTCCTTACATGCCACATCTATGTATTTTACATATTTCCATGGATGTTGACTCAACCACTTAAGTGTTGAGCCTGTTCCAGTGTTTGATAACCCTTTCGGTGAAGAATTTTTTCCTCATATTCAATCTAAGCCTCCCCCAGCACAACTTGAGACCATTTCCTTTTTCAATCAGCACCAATTAAATGCAAATTCTGACGTTCTGTGTCACTCACCTTCCTCATAACTAAAGAAGTATCAAACACTTCCCATTTGCTACTGTCATTCAACATAAAAATTTATGAAGTGTCTCTGAGAATAGCTCACTAGATCACATTTACATGGATAACTCAGTCTTCATGGGCTAAGTAGGACTGAATTAATGAATGTACTGTTGCTTCACGTACCAAAAGCATCACTAAAGGGATAATCTGCAAATGTAGAAGCAGGGACTGGGACGCACTGGCTGCAGTTGTTGGTGACTCCCTTCTCTGTAGTCTCAAGAAGCTGATCTTGCTCAGGTCAGAGTGCTTGATCCATGCTCCTGGGAATGACTCAGGACACAAGCAATAAGACAGCATGTGTCCACACTTAGGGTTTTCTTTATCCTCTGTCCTAATTTCATTGCCAGAAGTGCTGTGATTGTGATTTGAAAGGCACAGCGGGACATCATAAGGGACTTATATCTTCCCTGCACAAACAAACACAGTTTGGGTGGCAGCAATGAAGCAAAAGCTTCCCTAGGGCATACACTAGGATTATCAAGAAAGGAGGACTACTTCTGGATTAAAGCTTTGGCCCACTGTCAGCTATGGCAAAACTCCCACTGAAGTCAACATAGCCAGAATTTCACGTCTGGTGCAGCAATTTTGACTCCATGCCTATTCTGCCTTGGGACTTCCAGCCAGCACAAAAAGGGTTTTAACACTGCCAGAAGCTTTTGTGCTATGAACTGCAGGCAGAAGTCCTGAAACCCTTCACATAAACAACCAAATACTCATCAGCCATTTCATAAATTCAAGAGAGTGCCAAGATCCAGGGCATTCAAACCTTCATACACGAGTACAGCATTTCATATTGGCACACCATGCTGAAACACCCTTATCCTGCTTAAGTACTTCCTTCTTTTTCTTTTCATGAAGGTGTTATGGCAGAAGATTCATATTTTGATTGAACACAGAGTAAGAAGCAAGCTAAATTATACATTTAATACAAACTTCATGCAATAATGATGAAAAGTGTAAAATTACTGTAACAAAAGCAGACATTCATGAAGTAAAGTCTCCTCTAAATTCAGTATGTGTAGGCAATATACAGAAAATGGAAATGCATTAAGAAAAGATGAAATTGTAGATCAGACTGGCCAAAAGTCTTAATGAGACTATAAAATATTATGGTAAGTCTCTGCTTAAAATATACTCGGCTTTTGTCATTGCGTTTAAAACAGACAGAAACTTAGCAAGATGTCAGAAACATAATTGTAAGTCAAGCTGGCATGGAATTACAGTACTCAACAAGCACAAAAAGCCAGTAATAAGCCCCTGACCTGTGATAAATTTTTGCTGACTTTAGCACAAAGCAAAAATAAATAACTGTATGCTGCAGGACTAGACCTTGGTCATTATTTCATCTAAATAGAGAGCTTCAGTTTAGTGAGGATGGCATGAACTTTGCAATGAATACCTATTTAAAAAGCAGTCAAAATTCTGCTGCTGCTATTCAACGAAGAAGCAACCACTTCATCTCAGGCAGCATACAGATGCCCTACTTACAATATGCAACAGTCATTACAAAAGAAATGGATATTTATAGTTGGATTTATTAGACTTAAATTGTCATGCAAGGACAGACACACACACACACACACACACAATATTCTATTAGATTAGTTTAGACTAATTTAAGATGTTGGGGTTTTTTCCTAACTCTGAGCCCATATTTTAATAGCAGATTTAAAAAAAAGGTTTAAAGAATAGGATATATTTATAATTCCATTCAGCTTCACAAGGAAAATATTTGCTTTAAAAGGCTGCAATTCAAGATCTTCCAAGAATAAAATTTCTCCTGAAATACTTGACATTTCCAAATGGAAATACCATCAGAATAAACCAAGACTTGAGACTCAATTCTAGGTTTACAGAAACAGCTACAGAAAGTAGAAACAACAAAACATTTAATTCTAAAATTCTTAAGCGCAGCCTCTGGTTTTTAGTTCTTCATCAACAGTTCATCAGTCCTTAGCTTTAATAATAGCAATTATGATAGTGGTCATAACTGGTTTATGCTTACTTAAAAATATTACTGCTGAAGTTCACTGAACTACTCTGGCTTGAGGAAATGCATGACAAAAACCAAGCATTGGAACACCTAATTTCCAATGCAAGGGCATACAATGCCATATGATCTTCCACCTTTCCTTTTGGACGGAGTTAAGGGAATAAGATAACTAGTACAAAATAAGTCATCCACTAGGTATGATCCTTTGCAGTGATAAATTCTTTAGCAAGCTGGATGTCTGGAAGGGAAAATAAATGTGCCTTAAACATGATCTTCATCATTCTGATAAGATATTTAGTTACACATCCCTCTCCTGTTGCTAAGTAGGAGGATGTATCATGATAGCCATTCTGCAGAACATTCATCATCAGAAAATGAGGTTCCTTACAAAGTCTTTTTGCTTAACACTTCTTTGTGTCTGTAGACAGTATTCTGTACTTGTAGGAAATTTTACTTATAAAAATTTTGTAAGTATAACATGAGTTATTATTCTGCTAATACAGCTGTCTAAAGGCAAAAAAAGTATTGTCAGGTATTCAAAACTGAATATAAAAAAATTATCTCATTCACAGGTGATCTAATCATATACAGACAACAAGGTGGTTTGATTACTGCTTCTATCATTCTAAATTATTAGCACTTCACTGTCAGAGAGAAATATTCAAAAAAATATCTTCAGACTCTCAATCCTATTTCTTCTTCAGTGTTCTACAAAATCTTTCTGGATACTTCCCCAATATTTCCTCTCTTCACACAAAAAGATTGACATTCCATGTTTTCGGATTAGTTGCTGCAAATTTTTCATGCAACTATTTAGCGAGAAATTAATTAAAAAAAAGTGGAGGATCATGGAATTAGAGTTTGGAACAAAAGAAGTCAGAGAGATGTCATCTTCAGAAAATCTCTCAAGCCTCTTCCACTTGAATTTTTTTTTCTATGTGTTCCTTTGGTTTTTGCTATGCTATCTATAATAATCACTGTTCTGTCTTCAGTCAAAGTATCTTATACCTTCATTTACACTTTTGTTTATCATATTCCTCCACCAACTGTTTGTCTAAGTTTATTTTTCATTGTATGAACCTAACCATCTCCTCTAAGCTTGTCCCTACGTTCACTCAAGTCCACACCAAGTGATCTAAAGTAGCTTCAGCCATAGCTTAAAATTTCAAAACTTGCCTCAAGCCTTTATACTTCTGTTCTTTCCCTCAAAGAAGTTGGCCTCTCAATAATCTCAACAAGAACATTCAGAGCCAGGAGAAAAAGTGCTTGCCTGGGGCCTTTTTTTCCCAAATATTTTGGAATAAGTAACAAAGAATAGTAAGTGAGAATCCCAGAGACAGAACAGAAATGGTGTTAAACACCACCAAATACACTGAACTTTAAGTTTCATTTTTACTTAACAGTGAAATAAAGCAGAACCAGACTAAAGTATTTTATTTGAAAGTTTTTTCATTATCTCAAAGTGATACCTACAGCTTAAATATAAAATTCTAATTTCATATACAGAATGGAATCTGCTGTTTGGTTAACTTACTAGCTAGTCCCTTAGACTAATTCACACATATTGTATGCACGCAGTGTTCAGAATACATTTTTTCAACTGTTGGATTACCTGATGAAGCTCACCTTAACTGCAAATTGAATACCTAACAAAAACACAGGAAGAAACTCTTTGCAAAGAATAATTCCCTGTATGGGAATTTTGCTGGACACTTGAACTCTTGGCAGATGCTCCAACACCAGTGAATACTGGGCATTTACTCCCATTTGTACTTGTTAGAAGACTGTGACCTTTCTTTTGCCATGTGTGCCCTACAGCTGTTTCACAGCCACCTTACACTACCTTAACAAGCTAAAGTGTAGGGACACTCCCTGAGCAGAACAGTGTAACCAAACCCATAGGAATGGAAGCTCCTGGAAGCATTTAAACCAGCACACCATCTGTCAGAGTGGGTAGAAACAAGACCAAGCACTTGAGATTTGACCACTTAAGAGACTTTCCCTCTGCTTCAACTTAGATTACCCTCAGTCCTTGGGTAACAGTCTTCAGCACATGATAGCTGAGGTCTGCCAGGAGGTCTTTAACAAAGAGCCCTCTTCTCTGCCGTACATACACATTCTTACAGTCTCTGCCAGGGCAAGAAGTCCCAGATTTCATCATCAGCAAGAGCATTGTGTAAGATTGCTGTCTTTCTAAAAGCATTTCCTCCAGGGAATCCAAAATGATCAGGCAGTTTGAGAAAAGGCATTCTCAGCCTGGGCTGAATACAAATCAAATACATAAATGAAATTGCACATCACTTACACTTACTGATGAGAACTATTGACAGCAGCATGGCCTTTTCCCTCTCCCAGGATTCTTTGAGTCTAACTTATACACACCAAAATAATTACGCTGCTTTTCCATACTAGTATCAAGATGCTCCTGACACTACACACTGTCATATTTCAATGGGCTGAAGGGTTATCTGTTAGGGCACTCATTAGTAGCCATTACATTTAATAGGAATTTAACAGTCACTACTTTGTGTGTTGAGAGGACATTTGTTTCCAAAAGAATTATAGCAGTAAATCATAAATACAAGTGTGAATTTATTTGTAAAGCAATTCTATGCTTTTAGAATGAATAAGTTATAATTCCTTTTCATCTTTAAGTTACAAAAATCAGAAATAGTTTCTCACTCTTTTGACCCTGGACAAGATTTTAAACTCTCTCTTTTGGATCAATAGCTTAAAAATGCTGAGTATTTACAGCATGTCTCCTACCTGGTTAAAGGAAATATTTCACACTTATTTCAAACTCAAACAGGAAAGTGAGTGATTGGTGGGGAAGCAGAAGCAGCTCTCTTACTATGGAGAAACAGAATTTTGTAAGAAGCGTCACTAAAAAAAATAATGACAACTGTGTTTATGATTCTCAACTCACAAAAAATTTAATGAAAACCTAGTATACTTGAATCTGCATAAATAGAGCCATTCTGAAAATGGATTGAAATTACTAATAGTTCCTAATTGAAGGAAACCAATCACTGATTTCTCTTCCACTTCTGTTATGAAACCAAGGCAAACCATTTTGCATCCTATTCATCCCATCACACCCCTTCTGAACTATTTGCCCCATTCATAGGCTACATCCCAATCCAACAGAAATGTGCTTAACAGTGGGAGATGGTGCGTTTTGAACAGGGTTTGTTGATGGCTGAAGACTCAGCCATCAACACAGGTAACCCAGCCTCAGCGTGGGTAACTGCTGGCACTACAATGCTCACCTTGAATCAGGCAATATAGAGAAGGTAATCTACAAGTAGCTAACAAAGGTAAAAGCTTCAGGGTTTACCACATTAGGCTCTAAATTGCCTTAAATAGATTGAGGGCCAAAGCCTAACCAATCTTTTTACAAATGATCAGAGAACACCATATTTAAGTTATGTTTGGTTACAAAAAGTAGTGATTTTAGCCCCTAATATTTTTTTAAATTAGAAAATTAAGCAGTAATTTTTTTTAAAAAAAAATTTTGACTTTGAATTTTTAATTCAAACTGTTCACAGGAAAAATTAAAAGGAACTGTGATAAACATGTCACAGAAAACCAATTCCAAGATACTCAAGTTACAGACTTTTCATACTTCTGCCTTCGTTGGACCGAAATAGAGTGGCAACCTCATGCAGTGCCCCTAGGCATAAAACTCCCTGATAAAAAACTCAACAAGAAAGAGCAATTACACATTCCGACATGAATTTCTTCATTTCTCACGTACTTCTAATAGAAGGGTGATTTCTATTTGCATTTTACAATTTTCCAGGTCCACTAATTGCGAGACATTCTAAAATAAATGCAAATTGTCTGGATGGCCACTGTCCAATTTCTAATGGACAGGTGTTCATATAAAAATTCAACAGTATCAGCGACAAGCTAGCAGTAACTGGTGGGGTGAGGGTAGAGAGAAATTACTTGTCTCTCAGCCGAACTTCCTGTTTAACCACAGGGATGATCAAATTAGGTCAAGGTCAAATATGTGACAGAGCAGCTGTGCAACACAGCATGTAAGGGCTGCTGGTGTATCAATATATATAGTAATAGTGTTTTGATTTTCTCAACCACCATTTCATGTCTTGCAATTCAAATCTGCTGCAGGAAGAGAGAAAGTGGCCTCCTGCACTCTTAGCCTTGATTCTGGGCTCTCTGGATTCTGCTTGAAGCCTTGTGGCAGAGCAATCCCTTACGACTCACTTCAGTACCCCACTTCTTGTCCACAAGGAAAACATTAAAGCTGTCCAACATAGTAACTAATAACCAACTAATCCTTTCCCCATGGGATGAGAGATGTTTAAATCTCCCTGGCAGAACAAAATGACTGTACTGTTGGTGACGTTCTTATCCACAGAAACTTCTTCTCAGATGTAGCTCCCTTAGGACCCGAATTAACTACTACAAATAGATGCTTTGAACATACAGTGATTCTGGGACTTGTAGTGCTCTGGCTTAATCTATGATTTTTCCTGTTTCAGTAAATGAAAATAAATTGATTTATGGCAGTTAATGCACAGGTACTGAAAATGGCAGCTGTAGTTTTTTTTATACCCATCTGTCCTCCTCTTACTCCATCTGTTTCCTTCACTCATTGCACTGGAATTCAGCTTCACAAAATGCAGTCCAAACTCTTTCATGTAACACAGTGTAAGTTACCTAGTTACCCAGCTAAAAGACATTTTCAAAATAAATCACTCTCCTTGTACTCTGTAGAAGGCAACAGACATGGATTTTGTGGTTAATACATCTCTGAATGTTTTTTCAACAAAATATACAACTGTCAGTAAATTTCCTCTGATTTCAGATTGTGCACTTGAAAATAATACCATAAAGGCTCATTATTTTAAACAAATACTGATTACACCCTGAGGATTTTTCACCAATTCCACTTGATGCTGCTCTTAAAATGGTAAGTACCTACATAATTCTATAATTTATAGACTGCTTAGATTTTATAGATAATACAACAGTAAAAATGCACACTAATATAGAATGTCATATGATTATATAGCTTTTATTAAACTGTGTTGACTGACTTTCTTTATTCTTCAACAGTTATTTGGCCTGTTAATGATTAAAGATTTGGATTTCACTCTTTACACTAAATGTAAGTGTTTAACAGGAAAAAATAACTATGAATGCACTGCCTCCTTACAATCCAAAATGGAAGATAAAATATAAAGGCTGAAATGAATTTACTGGAAAATTTGCATAGCACAAATACAAAAGCTACTACTAAACCCCAATTTGTTCTACAGGAAACTATAAGGAAAGGCTATTTCCATTATTATCCCACCTTTAAGGGAGTGTGGTACACGAGGTCAATCAAAGGTCAAGAATTGAGGTTGCTGTTACTCTACAAAAGGGCTCACACTTTAAATAGAAGTATCTCAGCGTTCATGGTGTCTTTCATTCCCACACTAACGTGGTACCTTGAACACCTACATGCCTTAAATACTGTGGTTTATGCATGCATCACTTGTTATTGGCATCGCATTAAAAGGGAGTAGCTACATTTTATTTCCACTGCAAAGGTCTTTTACCTGATACTGAATTTATACAGAATAGAATATTCAATACTAGCATACCGAATACACTGCAGAGGAACACACATGTAAACACTCAACTTCATGATCTGGGTGAGAGTAAATAACTATTTTTTGTTTTTAATTCCATGCATTATTTTACTAAAAATTCAGTAGCACAACTGCCAGAAAGAATGTTTTTGAGTCAAAAACAATAAACTATATAACCTCTTGAGATACAGAAGTGTTTATAATACAAGGAAGCTTAAAAATATGTAGTAAGAATTTAGCTTGGGAATAAAATGTTTTTCCAAGATTAAAAAGAGAAACAAATACTGGTAATAGCACTTTTTTAAATAGAACTTTCACATTACAGATCCCTTATCATGATGTAGGTGACTGAAAAATGAGGATTGCAATTATTTTAATCTTTATGTGTATTTAAATATATTAAAGCAAATTTTTCCTTTCTATGGCAGAGTTTAAAGTACTTACAAATGAAAGCAAAGAACTAAACTGCTGGTATTAAGCATACAGAAAAAAAAAATTAAGTCTGTTTACCTCCCATAGTCCTTTAAAAAGCATTAATAATTTAAGCATTTGCATAAAGATAAAGCAAGAAAACACATGCAAAAACATGTATCTTTTAGACATCTGCAAGCTACTTATCTTGATCTGTTCCATAAATAGAAACTAATTACGGAGAGACTGAAACCAAGATAATGCCCTAGAAAATAAGAGGCAACCCTTTTTAAATATACTAAAAATGGTGTGAGTATATCTGTACCATACAGATTCATATTTAACACATAGCTTTTTTTGGTCTAATCTTCCTCCTTTTACAAGCAATGGTTAAACTTCTACTAATTCCATTAAAAGCAGAATGAGCCTTGATGTATTCTTTCTCTAGTAAAATTTCCTGCCCTGCAGAGTATCAACATTAACTGTGAATTGTAGAGTTGTAAAGGCTCTAGTGAAAAAAAAGCATTCAGTCCTCTAAATTAATGCCTGAGCTCTGACTTTTAAGTGAAGACAGAGATCAGCAAGTCAGCTGCTACTCACATTGCTGTTTTATTCATAATTGAAAAACCAGAGGCTTGGGGAGTACTTAGCAAGCTAATCCATTCTTTCCCAGGAATTTTATATAAGTTTTCTTTTAATATAATTTTATTCTCCTGCTTTCTTCTCCTGTTATAAATATAATTTCAGAAACAAGTTTGATCCAAGGCTAAATTCCAAATCACAAAGCTGACACAATATAGGGGTCAGCAGTGAGGCTGAAATTTCAAATATGCTGAGTCAATCCTGCCAAGGTGGGTGTTAAAGCTCTTTAGTTTCAAAGCATACCTCAGCTGCTGTATTTGGACTGAGTCAATGCTGAATTGCATTTCAAGCTGTTTCTCAGAGCAAATAGCAACACTTTATGTATCAGCAAAAGGAGGCTGGCAAAGGACAAAACAGAAGACCCTTCAGTCACTCAGAGCTGGAAAGCACCCTTGAAAGGACTGCAACAGACCTGAGTCAGGAATTTTTTTTTTTCTTTGCGAGATGGGAGGAAGAGGTGGTTGGATGGATCCACGGAAGTCAGCCAAGTTAAAAGTTGCACGTTGGACTTCATAAAATTAAGCACAACCATGGACTTTATTTTTAGACACCTGTGCTAAAGGAAGGGAGATTAAGATGCCTGAAATGATTATTCTTCACAGGCAGGGTCACTCAGAAATCCGATCTGCATGATTGCAGACGTTTGTGAACACTGATTCACCAGGATACAGCACTGAGCTATAATTCACATAGTTTTAGTGCTGCACAGCATCCCGCCAGTCAAAAACCATGTCCCATTAGAACAATGTACAAAGTGACTATTTGCTTTACTGCTTTAAAAAATCATAATGGGAAGAAATACCTTTAGGATTGCCTTGAACTACCATCTGTCCACAGAAAAAGGCAAGATACATCAATTTACATACAACATTTTGCCAGCCAGTAGCAGCAGTAAGCATTATCCCTTTGCCCCTAGCCTTCACCTTAAAAGGGACTATTCTAAATCCCTTCAGTTTTAGCATATACATTTTCTGTGACAAAAATAAACTGAAACAACTGAATATGTAACAATGTGCAAAAAAGCATAGCCTAGGGTGGAATACACAACCCAGGGCACATGCTCTGTTTGTTACTGCTACCCTGAAGTGTAGAATATTTGCACAAATATAGGGAACCCTCATGGCAGCAAGAGGTGTCACTTGCAGCCTAGATCAGTCCTAGTCTGTGCCTTCAGAGACCATTTTCACACCAGCAGGGCTTTAGCCTAAATAGCATTTACCTGAGTTTCAAATAAATCACTCATTCTTAGTCCTAACTTCCTGAGTCAGTGGAACAGCACTATCACTTTGGTCTACCTTAAAGCAAGGGCAAAATGAATTATGTAATTTAGTGGATGCACTGGCCATGGTAAAGGAGGAATGCAGATTATCATTTAAAGTTAAAGCTTTAAAAATAGATCACAGAAAATCCAGCAATTCTTTAATTTCCAACTACTCAAACCTATGAGACCACAACCTGAAAATTTATTCTATGACTTTTGATTTATAGACAGGTGCTAAACTACCAGATTTCAGCTTTCCTTGGTTAAATGACCAGAACATGCTTTTCATTCATTCTTGGTTTTTACACTTACTTATTAATGCCGAAAATCTGCATAATCTGAAAGCTGAGATTCAAATAGATGGAACTTAATCTCAAAATAGCAGGGCTTGTTACAGTTTTTGGTATTTTTCTAGTATTTAATTAACTAAAAACTTCACTTCAGAATTTTAGTTCACTGACAAATAACTTCATTACACCATGATTGTCTGTGGTTCATGTCCCTCCAGAAGGCTGATTTCAAAAATACGAACCTTGGGGGGGGGGAGGAAACAGCAAAAAGGAAACAAACTGGAACAACCATAGCTTACATAAATCAAGTTTTGTGAATGATGACTTGGAGAACCTAGCAAAGAAAAAGAGAAGACTCCTCAAGGCAGGAGATGCAACAAACCAACTACTTGCGTTAATTTAAAAAAATGGGAAACGTTGACAAAGTGTTCACATAGCCTTTTGAAAGACAGGAAAATAAACTGGAAGGATTAAATAGGATTTATCAGTCATCAGAGGGATGTCTTTTTCTTTTTTCCCTTTCCAACTTCTGCACCGTCAAGTTCAACATTATCAGTAGGTCATTTCATACCTTCTCAAAGTTATAAACAGCAGTCAAGATGCCACAAGCATGGCAAAAGTTGGCTGTGCCTGCTCTCTCTGCTACTGAATATTCTATTGAAATCAAGGTATTAAAGAATAAACCAAATACAGTTTTCATGATGGCAACTTGAGGAGCTATACTAAAATTGCAGTTATGTATATATATGGTGGTGTTAGCCCTCTGCAGAGGGCCATATGTCTGGTCAGGCTTGTACTGCAACCTATTTTGGATTAATTCTTTGTCTATCAGACATTGTTCAGGTTTTGGCTGGGACACAGCCAGTTTTCTTCATAGCAGTTTATATTTTGAACTTGTGGCCAGAGCACTGTTGACAGCATAAGGCATCTCTGTTCATATATCACAATTTCATTGCATATATATGGATGACTTTGACAATTAATTTACAAAAAAAAAAAAGGCTTAGGACCTAGAGGGTACATTTTCAAAGCTTAAAACAAGAGGTACACTCAATAATCCTTTTAATGAATAATAGGATAAGTATACACATCACTTACAAGTGGATTTCAAAAGGTTCCACGTTTAGATTAAAATTAAGAAACAGATGAGATGAAATAAATTTTAATATTTTTTTTAAAGCAAACCCTAGCAACACATCAACCAGTGATTACTTCTTTCTATTGATTTGCATACAGCATTTTGCCACCCAGTAGTAGTCATTAAACATTACCCCTTTCTTCTACTCTTCAACTTATATAACAGACTATTCTATATCCCTATCTATTCACGTATAAACTGCTCAACAGTATGGCTTTGTTGGAATTACTGCTGCTGGAAAGTGGTAATTCTAGGGTAGATTTTATTGTTTTGGCTACTAACATAAAAAAGTTCCTGTCCTGCTGAATCTTCTATTTCTTCTTCCCATGTTGTAAAAAGCACCCTGATATCTCTATAAAAGATACAACAGCATAACTGTGTCCTCTGCATTAAAGACAGGATAATGAAATGCAGGATCAGCATTCCTCTGACAGTGCCTGCACATCTTCTGGTTGCCAAGGTACAAAATACATTCGAATCTTTGGGGTTTTCAGATATGAAAACATCTTTTGGGGAAAATGTCCAAACAAACATCTGTGGAGGAGATTTTCTTTGTTTATAGAACAGACACCACATCATGAGGATCAAACTTATCCACTTCATCTCTCACTGGCAGTCTAAAAAACTCCACATGTTTAGTGGTTCCCTGAGGATTTGCCTTTCTTATCTCTTTAATCTTTGACAAAGGACCATAAAATGTGCCAGGTAATGGCAGCTTTCACAGTTACTAACCTAGACTACCTTATTAGGAAACAAATCAAAAACACAAGTTCAATCCACACAAGCTGTAAAAGAGTTTCCATACAAAATTGATTTTGGCCCAAGTAAAGTGACACTAAAGAAAGATTATGTTAAAAAGAAGTCAACTATGCATCAGCTCAGATATAAACTAGCTGATATTCCTTCCAGGCATACTAAATACCCATCACCCACATGCATATTTTCAGGCTACGATGTGGTGAACTACTGTTTTCAATTAGGAGAATATGCATCAGCAATATATGATAAAACATTTGAAGCAAAGAAATGGAAGCAAATTTTGACACATGACAAATTCACTTTTTACTTCATCTTGAATCAAGTACCACTGTGAAATTAATTGCACAGGACTACTGCTGCTGTTAATTTTCAGCAAATAGTAAGCATTTCTACCACCCCCAGCAAATATTTCAAAATCCAAACACAAGGAAAAACAAATATGTCCTTACACACATAATAGAAATTCTATTTAGAGAAAAATTCTAGAAAAAACAAACAAGATTTTGAACCAATTCAACACTGACACTCGAAGACATTTTAGACGTAGAAATAACTTTACATCCTTCAACCTTTTCAGTTTTATGAATAAAAGTGCAATTGAATGTTTTTAATTTTAGGCAGATAGTTATTTTTATTCTGGTAGAGCTAACACAAAAATGGTCTAACTTGGATCTTCACTTCATTCCATAATTTTCTGTGCATTGCAAAGGCACAAGACCATAACTTATGAATATGCATGATAGGTATGAAATGAACCTTAATCACAGTGTTCACAAAGTCTCCTACTATGTAAGCTCAATGCTCAAGTCTAAAGCCTAAGTATTTTGGACAGTGCAAGACAATGATCCTGAAACACAAAAATCAATTTCATTTAGATTAATACCTACCCATTTACAGAACAATTTTGATGAAATACTATCAAAAGATATATCCTCTCCTAGAGTATCAACAAACAATCCAGGTAATTGAAAAGTGTCTAATTAAAGAAAATAAAATTAAAATTTTGACAATTCCATTTTAATTCTTGGTGCATCTAGTGTAATTCTGGATGTACAGTGTATCTACAGCATCTCTGGATGAAATAACCAAAGGGCAGAACAATGACAAACTCACAGAGTTGTCCATGCCCTACTTCAAACTCCCACCCAGGCAGAAAACACTGTACAGTAGCCAAGTTTTAAGCTCAGTTTCAAGCTCCCTTTAATTAATAATTAACTAATATGCCATGCACAAACATTGCTTATTCTCAGTTTGCTGTGCAAGTTATGTTGTTTCAATCACAATTCAAAGCACTGAAGTTACCAAGTACTTCAGACTCCATGAGTCCTGCTTGCCATTATATGGAAATGGCTTAAGCACATATCCCAGGTTTAATATTTCTGAAGAAGAAAACAGAATCTGACATATTAGTTTTAAAGGGGCTGATTATAACTCCAGAATTACAATTGCATCAGGGTATGATAGGCAAGGAAGGAAAATATTTCCCACTACAATAGCTGAACATGCTGAAGGTAGTGCTGAGACACCTTTGTGAGCAGTGAGATTAGGAATGGGGAGCATTTTACATCTTCCATCTGTCTTGACTTGCCTAATTACCTTGATATAAAATTTTTTGCTATTGCTATATAAATTGCTACTGTCTAATTTCAAACTTGCAATGCTACTTCATGTCTCCATAGAGTCAAAATTCCTGGTTTGCACAGATAGATTATTAAATGTTCAGAAAGGTGTTGGACACTTTAAGGAGTGCACAAGCTCCTTGACCCCAAAAAGCTGAGTTAATAGCACACAAGTCACTAATGGAACAGTAACTCAGAACAAAAGTATTGATTAAAAACATTTGATAACATTGTGGTTAATCATAATGTATATATGTCCTACCTCAGGGTAGCTTCTGGCAGATGCATGTTTACTGGAAAGGTTTCATTTTTTTCACATTTAGGTAAATTTCTATTTTTGCAAACAGACTAGGAAAGGAGATAAAGTGAATTTCTTTTTAAATCTAAAGGAACAGAAACCAACTAGAATTGTAGAATCATTCAGAAGAATGTAATCTGCAGGTCATTTAAATGCACACTAGTCAATACCTGCAATGATATAATCATCTTTTCATTTCCTTCAGAGCTATGTCAACATTGGGTTTCATTTTACTGCACATGTATGTAGTTAAAATATCAGGTTTTGCACACATTATTAGAGAAAAGGTCTTTCTTTTCATTCCATGTGTAGTATCAAGGTATTAATTTGAAAGCTCTGTTTGTCTAAAGAGGGCACCTGGAGCCTCATATTGCCATTATAACGTCATCCCATAGCACATCTATTGTGCCTCTAGCTGCATGTTAGTGCATAAGTAGGTCATGCAAATCAGTGGTTCCACTGCATGAGAGGATTATGTTGGTTGAGGTGCTAAGAATCAGCCTTTATCCATCTACTCTATAAAAATGTAAACCACACGGAACTTCAACATTCTGTGTGTATTTCAGGAGCAACATAGCATTTAGAAGAATTAAACATTAAAGCAAAAGGTACAAGTGACTGTATGTTTAGGCTACTCAACAGGCTGCAATTTCTGTGCATTTCCTACTTTTATCAGTCAGCAAGTTTGTCTAAATGCAAGCAGATTAGAAATTTCATTACTCAAAAATCTGCACACTAATCACAAAGGCATTTGCTTCTTTATCAAAGAATGCAGAAAGTATTTGAAAAAGACTATTAGCTGACTAAGCAAACATGACGAAGGCATGGTTGGGTTACAGGGTAGCTGGTCAAGACCATCTAACTCCCATTTTACAGGATGGACCGTAATTCAAAGGTCTGGATAAAAGGATGGAGGAGGTAGTATTGTCTGGTGACTGATTAATAGTATTATCTTTCTATAAACCCAATCTGAATATATACCCATATATTTTTAATCTTAATGTATACAAGATATTTGTAAACTTAGTTTGGCATTTTCCTAGTGCAAATATTTCAGCAGCGATTCAGCATTCCTCAAATTTGTCACCTCTGTTGTTTTCTATAAAACAATTGATGGACGGAACCCTCAGAATTTTAGTAATCCTATTACTAAGAAAAGCTGTAGCATTCATAGATTCTTAGTATTTTATAATCCCATTCAAGTATGTAACTGCTGATTGTTTTACTATCATGAAATTATGGAGTGACAGATATTTTTACAGATAACAAGAATGAATAATCGCTGAATAAGATCTGCAACCTGTCAGACTTTGTATTTAGTAATGCTTAGTGTAAAAATAATCAACAAAATATTAATCCATACCTAAATGTCATTGGGAATTTCAGAGAAGCCTTTGTCGAGCAAAAGCATAATCTGCTTTTTGTACCTGAAATTGCAGGCAGGGTTGGAAAAAAAAAAAAAACACAAGAGTGTATTTTTCATCTTCCTGTGAAAGCACCAGCACATTTAAAACATCACTCATAACAGTAAATCAAAATCTCAGTAATGCTTGTTGAAACTGGCTTTTAAGAAAGAGAGTGAACAGAAAGACCTTTTAAAATAAGTTTTAGGGGATATATAAATTGTCTGAACACTGCCACGGACAATCAGTTTTAACAGCATATGTCCAACAGCCTAGTATAGTTACTTGCTGTTCTGGGAGCCTGCCAAAGAAAGAGATCCATCCAGAAATTATGAGGGGAAAAAAAACTCTGGATAACAACACATAACTTACATACATCTCTAGCTATTCTAAAGCTTTTCATTCAGCATCCATAATCATAAAATCAGTGTTCCTGACCCATCTTCATTTTAATAGAGAAATAAAAAAGAGAAAAAATAGAGAAATTAAAAAGCCTGAAATTCCCTATTGACAAACAGTACAGTAACACATATAAGATTTATCCTACTGTGCAACTTTCCCAAGGAGCATCTGAGAATTATTAATGACAAAAGCATTGCTGAACAACTGAACGACGTAAGACCACCTAAGTTTTGTAGATAGAGAAGAGCAGAGGCCATAAACCAAATCAGCAGGAAACCCTACAGCACAATTAATATCTCCTAAAATATATTCCTGTTTTAGCTTCTAGGAAATGTTTCACTGGAAGATAATTATTAAAGCAGCAGCTATCTCTGTTTTCAGATTATTTCTGGCAGACACTGGCAACTCTGGTTACCAAGGGTCTGGTTTACTGGTTAATAAAGACCTTTCGTGAGACCAGCCTGAGCAGCACCTATCTGCATTCCTTTTAAAGAAAGCTGTGTCTGCCCTGAGAAAGCGTGATATGGGTGTATGCTAACAAGCACGGTTTTGATTCAGCCACTAAGGGAAAATCTTCAACACCTAACAACAGCAGGCCATGACACTATTCAGATGCTCCAGAGAGCCCACAAACCCAGCGTGGGGCTGGCAGACAACTCTGCTTTAATGGCTCTCACAAGTTGGTCTCTTCTGTTCCTACTCTGCACCTTTGCTGCTCCTCACACCACGAACTGCAGGCTTTTCCCCTGAAGCAGTGAGGTGGGGAAGTGGCTCCTGAGGGCGAAGGCAGTCAGGGCCCACCAGGTCAGAGGAGGCCGTGGGCACAGCAGGGCACTGTGGCCAGCAGCTCAGCCATGGTCACAGCCAGGACTGCCTGCCACCATCAGTGCTCTGCCCTGGCCAATGGTTCATCCACCTCATCAGCCTGGGAATTAAGTTTGGTCCAGAAGCATACTTTTGCTTTTCCAAAGTGAAATGCATTAGAGCAACCCTAAATCTCCAATATCACATAGTATCACAGCGCCCACCCGGCCAGTTAAAACTCTTGCAGTCTCCAGGAACATTTATCGTTATCAAACAAAGTGAGGAGGAGTTTTGTAGCCCATGAGCTCTGTCGTCTAAGATCATGGAGCTCTAATTTTTACTTTCAGAACTATTTATTTCTTTTACATTTAGAATAGAAAGGGTCAGATGAATATCTTACCTTGGAAGGCCTCAAACACAGAACATATATGAGATATGCAGCTTTCCTCTGGTGCAGCGTCTCCTCTGTTAGACAGACCATGACCACCACTGTGAAGCACTGGATTCAGTGCATGAGCCTGATGAAAGCAATTTGGGATGCCACACTGCCCAGCAACAGACAGGCTTTCTTTTTTGGTACCTGACTATACCCCTTTACTGAACCTACCTGTATGTCAAAGCCAGGACTGCAACTAAAGCTAAGACTGAAGAATCCTCCAAGGTTCTTGGAGAGTTTATCAAGAAATTTTAAAATTTATTTTGATGTAGTGTGTAACAGAAATCGGGTTGCCTCTCACAGGACCTAAACATTAAGGACTCTCTTCTTCCTTGTTTCCCTTGGCTTTTTTGATGGACTTTTTTTTTTTTGTCTTTTTCATTTTTGTCTACACAAATCAAACATTTCCAGCAACAATGGCATATCAAATTCTAAACTTCTACTTCCTTTAACATAATACTTCTAAGAACTGTAACCTGTGTTTTTCCTACTAGACCTGATTTACACATCACTTTTCACATTTTCTAGTAGTCAGTGGCTGCAGTCATCTAAAGACTGCATTGTAAATATCTGCAACAGCAGGAAAGGCATTGCCAGCAAAAAACATACAAGAATACTGAAATACTACTTAAAAATAACATTAGTTTCTGGACAGATGTGAGAGAGCTTACTTTCATATTAGTCCATGTAAGCCTACATAAGCCCTTAACAATCCAATCTAAAATACATGCATTGTGCACCACTGCATACTCATTTGACAAAAGGTTTGATAACGTGCTTTGGTTTGCTATGGATGACTGAAATTTTAAAGGAACTATGTGCTGCAACAAGCTCACAGAAATGTAGAATTTGAGGTGAGATTTGACAAATGCTCAGTACTTTTCTGAGAGCTTCTGTACCACAGGGGATAGTGTAGTGAATATGGGTAGTAAAATACCTGCTGATTTTAATAAAATCTAAGTCATACAAATGATGGCTGCATTGAATCTCCAACCCTTACAAGGTACCAGCCCCTCCAGGCACTGTCATTTCCCAGTATTCTCCACCCTTCCAGTTTTAAGAGTCCCATAAAATGAAATGTTTATATTTTATTTTTCATACATTATGCTTTTGCCAGTCCAGCTACTCAAGTCTACATTAATTCTACTCTGGTTTTATGTAGCAAATGGTCCAATGGCAGTGACTTCTCAGTCTGCCTAATGTCTTCCCTTAAACCAAAAGGTTCATTTATAACTTATCGCACCCTTTAGATGCCAAGCAGACTGAATAGAGCCACACCTCCCTAAAGAAGTGCTAAAACATCTCAGTAAATGAAAGGAATTACTGTGAACTTCCAGGGAACAGCAGACATTTTCCATCTGTTCAAAGTACTGCTGTTGCTATTTATAGAAGCTACCTTGACATTAAGGACTTCTCAAGCTGATACAGTCCAGTTTAGCAGAAGGATGTGCACTTTAGGCAGAGCTTGGAATCTGCCCCGAAGTTACAACAAAGCTGAAAAGAATCAGAGCTTCACAATTTATATTTAACAGAACAACAAGTTGCAATATTAATAATAATAAAGTTTGAAATATTTATAATAATAATAAAAAACCTTAAATCACAGTTTCTACAACTATCAAAACACAAAATTCTAGGAAAATCATAGACATCTCTATGCTATCTATGCATCTCTTATTCTCCCTGAGTAGCCTAAGTAATATGAATTACAAAATACTTGGCCGAATGCAGCAATATTTCCTTTTTGCCATGACTGTCCAATGTTAAAGCAGAATATAAAACATTTCATTACTTTAACACTTACTTTAGGCTTCAAAAACCAGTGCCTTTAAAATAAACTTTTGCTGAAAGCTTTATTCCATGTCTCAGCAGTAACAGTCTATTACAATAACATGCATGAAATCTAGAGGTTCAGCAGAAAGATGATTGTATCTTTTAAATCCATAGAAGGGAGATATCTATTTCCTCTCCTGTCAGGATGATTTATTCAATAAATGTAGAAAATATAAATTTTAAAATGCATTGATTTTTTTTTCCTGCATTTCAAGAACAGCAGAAATCTCAGGAAATTAAGAAAATTAACCCCAGCATAGATACTACAACATGAGGCATTTTGGAAAAATGAACCGAATCTCTTGAAGAAAGAATGTTGCAAAACCTTCCATACTTTGGATGGTTAAATCAAGGAAGTCTGTCCTCTCTCTTCCCTATGACTTTGATGACTTCCCTATGACTCTTCCCTATGATACTCCTTCCCCATCTTTTGTTTTTATCCATCTTCCTTTTACAGAGAAGTTTATTAATTGTTCGGTGTAGAGAAGGATTCATGCAGTTTATATCCAAAGACAAACACAATCTACTTTTGGTACATTAATTAGCAGAAAAAAATTATCTACTGGAAATTTTAAAGGCTGAATTTTAAGCAGAAGGGGTTTGAAAGAATGAAGTACCAGATACAAAAAAGAAAAAAGGGTTAAAAATAATCAGTGTTATGCTTTTTCATAAGCCATAGTGAACAGTACAAGCAGTACCACAAATAAAACAGATTCTATCCGTAAGTGTCAACATCCATGAGTTCAGAGCCAAATTCTTTGATTTTCATTTCCATCTGACACCCTATCTTGAATCACTTTCTCAATCTCTTAAGTGTATTTCCCTAAATTGTAACAGGAAGAGTGGAAGATAAAATTTATCACGAAATCTTGGTATTTTCCCTAGAAGTTTGGTGGTCTTAATTTCAGAAAATGCAATTGCAGCAGGAAATTAACAGAAAAGAAGAATGGAGCTTAGTCTCTGGCAGCTTTATAAAGCCAATGGTACTGTGGTGACTAATACAGGCACTGAACACTTTCAGGAGGTTCTCGTTCACTGTAAATTTTTGCAGCAATACTGCAAAATGGCAAACAGCGACAGGCAAGCTCACAGTAACTATATGGTCTCTAAAGATGTTTTGTTTCATGGTATAAACCCAGAAAATCTAGCAAAGCAAAACTCACATAAAAGACAATGATCACTAATTCTTACTGTTACCTTCTGAATTGTATTTTTTAAAAAAGAGACTTTGACAGCATCAGGAAAAATGACACTGTAGTGAAATCCATAACACAGACTGTGAGCAGATGTGTTACAAGATGAGAACAGAGCCTTACAAGAAAGCCAAGTGGCCACAAATGGTGATAGCTTGTGAGGATGAACCATGCATCCTTAAGAATAAAGAACAATGAAAGCATTAAATTGTTCTATTTTCTCATCCAAATTTCTCAATTGCTTCATTCAGAGCCCCTTCCAAAAAACTGGTAATTAGGAACATTTTAATTTTACAATTTAGGATGAAGGCAACCACGATAATAAGAGTCCCATAAAGGCCATGCTTAGATGATGTAGGTTCTACTAACATGGGATAATTTTAAACAGAGCTCTTTTTGAATTACCCTAAACCAACATGGATTTAAGATCTCCATAACCACATTTAGCAAGGCACTGTGAGCAAAGCAATAAAAGCATTTATTCTGTAGGGTTTACGAGGCATACAGAGTCACATCTGGTTGACGTTGTTTTATTTGATGTTTAGGTCAACTTTACAGACCTACATGTATGTATATGTAAATGCACATTCTCTACATTGTTTGAAATGCTAGCATATGTCCTCACTTTTCCCCTCTCTACTTGTATATGTCTCATAATCTATGTCCAGTGTTTCTGTGAAGATAAACACGTGTGAATTCAAGTTATCTTCCAACAGCTGTATTTATTCTTGATCAAAGAAGAGGTTTCTTATCCCTACAACTAACAACTCATTATTCTTCTTCCATTATCATTTATTATTACATGCAGGCAATGAACATGCATATTTAGATAGCTTAGGCATGATCTTGTAAGTTATAAATACATTCTGGGGAGCTGTTAAAAGGGAATCAGAAAGGTGCATTACCCAATAAAGTGAGATCATAAAACCATACACTTTAGTCACTTCAAAGAAATTAATGTATTTCCCCAGACTCTTTTTGTAAAATCCCAATCATCCAAATAAATGACCTGTGAAATAAGCCTCTATCTAAATTAGTCTATAACCTTCAAGTCTTTCCCCCACCAAAATCTCTCAAGTCTTTAATGCGATCACATTCCTCTCATAAAGCAATCTCTAAGTTTCATAAGTTCACTCCTCAAGGAACATATCACAAAGGAACAGTACAATTTCCCCTCTATTTACTTTAGGATTAGGAAAAACATCACAGGGATGTCCATTAGACAAAGCACCATTAGACTATGGAGAATTGGTTACTACTGCAAAATGCTGCAGTCTGATACTGCAAGCATCCTCTCAAAAACATGCATCTCATACCCAATGTGTAAATACTGAATTGGCTTATCTCCAAACTTATCAGAAGCTATGAAACTGCAGTCAGTATCCATAATGACTTGCATCACTAAAGGCCCTGGTGTACAGTGTTCAGTGTGGAAAACACAAAGTGGAAGAAAGCATCACTTGTACACTACTTCTCATTTGCCATTTCTTTGTAACATCACATATTGTTATTCCAGATACACACTGAACTCTCACAAAAAATTCTTCTGTAGTTTACAAGGAGAGGAACCCACACTGCTGAAATACATAACTGAAATTGGAGCATTTTGATTTTGCACCATAGACATAAGTCACTTGCTAATTGGATTCTTACATTTGGACATCAGCCTTTAATCTCATGCCTCATTGCCCAGGAAACAGTTGCATTTGCTCTTGGCTTCCTAATTGTGATATATATATAGCTATATCTGATAGTATAACAGCCATTCATTCAGACTCACCTGATGCCTTAGATTTTCCCATTTGAAGTGGGACCTGAGGACATGAAAGGTGTTTTGTCTGTGAAGTGACCTCCTTGCTGTGGCCCTTAGATGATGTTCACAGAAAAAGTAGGACATCAGTGATCATTGTGTTCCATGGCTCCAAGTGAGACAGCTTTAATATGGATACATGAGTGGATAATGAAAAAAGTAACTTCCTTAAATTTTTGCATAATAAATATTTATGCAAGAATCAGAAATTTCTAAAATTGATTGGTTTAAAAACCACAGGGTAGAATCCCACAAGGAAAGACACCTACAGATACTCCCACAAGACAGCACAGTTCCAAAATGTTCCAGTAAATACAAACCCATTTCAAGCTGTTGTCAAGCCAATGCAAGATCCACTTGGTCCTCTGCAAAACAAATCCCACTTTTTTTTCCTGAAGTAACAGATATTTATATATATTTGAAATAACATATATATTAAATGACATATTTCTATCAGTTATAACAGTATTTTTTTATTATTTTCATACCAAATTTAGTTGAAGATTTCCAAATAAAGACAAACAAAATGGCCAACCTCATTTTACTTCAGCAACTGCTATATTATTGGTATCATATTGTAAAGTTGTTCAAGCTTGTAAGGGATCTTTCAGAGACCTAACTGATAATAGATAATTAGAAAAGAACATATGAAAATCCTTCACCAAAAAGAAGAAAAATCAACAGCCAAAGGATTAAGAGCAGCAGAATCACCCCCATACTCAACAGAAAATTTATAACCAATGCAAAAAATGCATTCAAGACTCTGTTCAGTTTCTAAGGGTTACAGTAATAGATTCTTTAACTCACATTTTCTGAATTCTTTCCAGAATTTCTTCATTTTTAATACTAATTAGGACATAACTAAGTAAAAGTTTAGCCTCCAATGTTATGTTTATTACCACACTTTTCCCCTCTGTAATTTCAACAAAAAAGTCCCAATTCCTTATCTCGGAGTCTAAATCACCTTTTTGATTTTATCTAATCTACATAGCATTTTCTTTTTAGAATATTTAGGTACTTGTTGGCACAAACAGCAGAAAAATTTCATAAGTGAATGTATGGGAATTCATAGAAATAAAATGGTAAATTCAGACACACAACACAAATTTATCCAGTGATTAAATACAGCACTACTCTTTTGCTTATCCAAACAGGCACAATTAAGTAGCACTGAACAATTTTTTTAAAATTGTAGTTCTTCTTTGAGATAAAAACTCAGAAGATATTTTGACAAATAAATATGAACACTTAAGAAATCATGAACCTAAATATTGATATTGCCCAAACAGAAAAAAAGACTACATTAATCAGATGAATTATTCTTTCCATGAGTTTTAGGAACAACTAGGATGATACACTTCCAGGAATTTCATTTTATTAATTTTTATGCAAAATAAAATGTCAGATTTAGCATTTATATGTAATTCCATGTATTGCTATGACTCACAAATCTTTACAACTTTAAAAAAAGGGAGAATTTGCTAGCAGTTAGCACCTCAAAATTAACAAGATAACAGGAAGATAACCCATTAATATTTTAGCAAATAATATATTGCTAAATATCAAATTTTACATGGCATCCACCTCTCTTTAAAAAATGTGATATGGAAGAAAAACTGCCTATCCTTAGTTATGCAGTCCCTGCAGCAAGTCAGCACCTGAATTGGTTTACTTTTGATCTTAAAAGTTCATTTGAGTGACTTCATCTCTACCAGTCACGAGGCTCATAAAATAAATAAAAAGCCACAGAGATCCATTTCAAAAAGGAGGCCACAGCAGTACTGACTTTCCAACCAGCTGAAAGTGGTTGTAGGCCTCTTGGGGCATCAGGCAAGCACACACCACACCCCACCCAAGCCCAGCAGGGGAGTGTTTGTTACCCTGGGGGGCACACCCTGCCAAGCAGAACCCCCTGTGGCACACCCTGCCAAGCAGAACCACAGCTGGCTCCATCTCACGTGTCCAGCCACAGATTCACTGTGCCAGGGTGACCAGCTGGGAAGGTGGGGAGGGAGGGAAGGATGATTTCCTGCAGTAAATTCATGGGTTGAGGATGGTGTGTCATTACTTCAGATTAATCTGATTTTTCCCTGCCCTAAAATAGCACTAAGGTCTATCTCCTCACCTGCTCTTCAGCACTGGCTCTGTCCAGCCCCTGTCCTCAACCCTGGGCAGCTCTGCAAGAAGGGGAAGACAGTGCCATACAACATGTATTTAGGTAAATCCCTGATCACAGAGATGATTCCATTCAGAGATTATTTTTTTAATACAGGAATGCAATTTGAGAATATTAATATAAACCTTCAGATGTCCTCCATAAATCCACAAGAATTACTTCAATGAGGCAACAAAAACTTTATTAGCTGAAGCTCGGTCTTGGAACTCCTACAGGATTTATAGGATTAAATTCAGTGCCTTTTAAAGTCTCACTACCATGTAATTCTTTACTCTTAAGCCTCCTTTTCACCATCTTTTGGTCCCAGAAGTTCCCTCAAACCATGCAAATACATTTTTGAAGTCTGGATTAGGTCTCTCATGTTTAATAAAAAGTCTACTTAAATTATTTTTCAGCTTTGTTATAAATGAATATTGTGAAGTCTTTCAATGAACTGAACATATCTCTATTCTGTTCAAACAAATCCACTCCAATATTAACATTTTAAGGATTTACGTAAAATATTATCAATAACACATATTGCACACCCAGTGTTTGTCCCACAGTAACAAGGCAAAACAGAATCTTTTGGATCTTTTGGTATATCCCCTGCTGTATTGCAAGTCAGAATGATACTTCAGTTCCTTCATTCTGTTTTGCATAACATTATCCATAACACTTTCACCATTTATTTTTCAGGATTATTACAGTCAGGCCTTACTCAAATTTGCAATCAACCTGTCTCACACCACAACTTCTCTCCCTACAGAAATGGCTGAATAACTCAAAGGACCCTGAACATCAGTTTCATTCCCAAACCTGCATCACAAATTTGGAAACCATTTCACAAAGTGACTTACTTTATAAACCTCTGTAATTTGATTTAACCCTGTGAGATGGGGCTCTCACTGTGTTGGTGACCAAACAAAGCCATTTGTGCTGGACCCCCAAGCAGGAGCCAGCACCTTCCTCCTCCCTGGTGGTGGCCTGAAAGAGCTCCAGAAAGGTGACAGGCACAGGCAAAGCTCCCAGCAGATGGGCAGGCAGGGCCTCACCTGCATAGACCCTGAGCAGGATGCAGAGGTTTTGCTGACCCAGCCATCAGCTGAGCTTTTACTGACAGGAGCTCCGCACTGGGGAGACACCTGAATTCAAGGCAACACCATCAAGACTAAAGTATCTCCTTCCCCCCCACCCCCAATCTCTGAATGTGCCACCAGCCTTTCAAATTATCCCAGAATTTGCTTCCAAGTTCACTTCTTGACAGCCAGGCCAGTCATATTTTGTATTTAGTCAGAATGGAACCACAGCATTAAATGATTTCTAGTTAACACCACATTCTAATTCTGGTTTTACGTCCAGTTCTGTAGGAGAGATCTTACACTCTAATCAACATATTTTAATAGGATTTTATTTTGAATTCACTAATGTATCTTATTTGCTTTTATAAACGATGTCCACTTTTTTCTGCCTACAGATTTTATATTCTGAGACTTAAATATTTGATCATAATCCTATTAAAAAAACAAATCTATAACCATTTAAAGACTGGTTAAAAAAACCAAAAACATTTCACAGTTCTGGACTGCTAAAACCACTGAACAGCTATACATCTTCTATCTCTCAAAAAATTGATTTTTAGAGCTTTGCCATGAGCTTTTGCAGTGCTTAAGACAAACGGATTGTATTACTGCATCCAGCCCTCAGGAATCTTACTTCAAAATAAATCAAAACCAGAACCATTCTTTCCTGCAGGCCCACTAAAAACTTGTGTAGAAAAATAATTAACAGCTTCACAAAAACAAAATAAGTTTTATGCGACTAGAACAATGTATAGAACACTAATAGCATGCTTATAATAACTAAAAAAAATGTGCAGATATCAGAAAATTACTAATAACCCTCATGTACAAGGACACTCATCTCCAAGTAGGGAAAATTAACTAATAAATTATTGTGGAAAGCTGCCATTTTTTTGTAGCTGTCAATTGCTTGAGTTTCATTTTTTCCAAGGTCTGGAAAATGAGGTCAAGATCAGATTCTGCCAATTAATTCAGAGAAAACGGTTGTAAAAATCACAGACTTTCTGAAAAGCAAGCATTTCCTATGGGCTTATTAATATTCTAGTTAGGAAAAAAAATCCATTTCAAAGTTAAAATAAAGGGTCACATCATTCAGCCACAGAAAACCATCAGGATTTATATACTTACAGAGAACTCACTCTATAGGCAGATAGACATACAAGTAGGGTATATAAGTAATTACCCACAGGTTTGGTGACTTAAATCATCCCACACAAACCTGTGTGGCTAATTTATATGAATGAGCTAATCCTTTACTGTTTTATAGGTGTGCAACCCACAAGCTGGTGTCAGTGTAGCTGGTTCTTCCCTCCCTAGCATTTCTAACCCACTGCTGTGCAAAGCACTCACCTCTTTAACAGAGCAGAGGCTGTCCAGGCTTCCCTGCAGCTCCACCACCACCGTGGGCCGGCCCTGGTTCTCTGCCCCACCTCTTGAACACATGAAAGCTGTTGGCATTAATTTGTTCCAGGTGGCTGTGGTCCTCCCACGAGGTCATCAGTGGAGGCTGTAACTCATCCTACATAACCACCCTGCTCAGCTGCCACAGCGCCATGACCAATACTAGATGTTTATGACCATCTGCAAGAGGCAGCTGCATCAATTTCTGCCTGCCAGGAGAATCCTTCTGGAGGCTTGAATCTGAAGACTTGTGGAAAAAGATATAACCATTAGCATGGGAAGGAGAGACATAAAAGGCTTTAATACTTGGTATTATGAGCATAGTAACTGATTTTAGATTTTTGATTATATTATCAACAGTACTCCAGGTTGCCCTTAATGCATAAATAATATATTGTTTCCTCTGCAAAATGCAGCTGAAAGAATGCAACAGCATTCCCTGAAAACTAATTTTAAACCATTATTTCCTCTATTTCCATTGTATAGGAAGATGTGGCTGGTTTTATAGTTGTTGCTTCACCTGTCCTCACCAATTCATATTCATTTCAACTAATAATTGCCAACTAATCAGTTCAGGACCCTGACTTTACCTATCTGCCTGCCAGATTTGGCAGCTAGGTAGAGGGATCAGCTAAAAAAGCCAGTGAGAGAGATTCATTGAGGTATCATTGAGCAGAGTTTCCTAAGAAAGCAACTCTTCATGGAAAGTATAACTATAGTGGTTTGGCCTATATATCAGGCTGGGAATGAATGTAGCTTTAGAGCATACCAAGTTTGGCCATCCGCAGCTTAAGCTATTCACGTTTACCTCTAAATTTAGTTTTAAGTTGAATTTCTGAGTCTCCTGATTTTTTTTAGCTGTGTTAGATCAGATTTCCTATCTCTGCTGTAAATGACATTCCGTTTTCATCCAAACAGGGGTCCCTGAGGTCTGCTTTACCCAATCAATTAGATAACTTATTTTTCTTGTGGCCAAGAAAAAGCTACATTTTCCTTTCATCCATTTAACCAGCCTACATTTAGTCTCTATGAGGTGAAAAGTGGAGCCAGAGCCATTTATTTGCTCTATGAATTTTTAAAAGGAACTAAGTTGCCCATATAAAACTACAGTTCCCTAGCATGCATTCAGAAAGCCCCACACAGGTTTTGAGAGTGCAGAAGACAACTGGACCCAAAGCATGGGTGCCATGTTGCACTTTAGCACATGCAAAACTGAGTCAGTGCTACACGTCCACTCACCCACCCACCATGAGGTCCTGCACTGTGGTATTAACAGTGCTTAGGTAGAGGTGAGCCAGTGCAGTTGATCTGTCCAGGTTTTTCTATGCACAACAGTCACTACTGCAGAAATATTAAACTGATATTTAGAACTAGGGGTTTTTTTCTACATAAAGCTAAACACATAAAGAAAAGGAGATAATCATGCCTTTTTATTGAGAATCAACATTAATCCCTGTAACTTTTGACACATCACAAATTCATCTTCATATCTCAGTTTGGTTTACTGTAAGTTATACCTTAAACCAAACTCCCCAGATTTCTGAGACCTACACAAAATCCTCATTGCCCCACTTCCCTGACTTGCTATCCCTATCACAAGGCCCAGAACATTACCTGTCCCATCACACCAAGCACTGCCTCTCAGAGGCTGTGTAAGCCTTCCTCACTTTATGATCAGGACATTGACTTCACTGTCCCCACAGAGGATGCAGCATCTATCCCACTACTCTGAAAGTTCAGCAGTGGGCCAAGAACCAGCCCTGGCCAGGGACAGACAAGTTTTGTAGTGTGTTTAAGAAACCAGCCTCTTCTTCGCAGCGCCTGATAAATCACAAATGCTGCCAGTGCTCCATATTTCTAGATTTAAAAAAAAAAAAAAAAAAAAAAAAAAAAAAAAAAAGCTAGTAGATATCCTACAATCTTGTCTTTAAAACTTATATGTAGGTGATTTTTCACACTTAGATTGGGTGTTAGAATCTGAGGATATAATCTTCCATTTTCTTCAATGTGTCACAGCAGAAAATATCATAGTAAGAACAGAAAAAGCTGAGATTGGAAAAAACCAAGTCTTGGATGCACATCTGATGCAGATGAGCATGTACTGACTTGTGCAAATCACAACCTCTCTTCATTCAGACTTAAAATAATGATTATTGATAATGATGATGAAGATAAAGTACATCACTGTCCTGGTATTTTATTATTTTATTATGAAATGTTGTTAATTTCAGCCCTTATCTGAGTTCAAAAAGATTCCTTCAACTATTTCTTTTAAAAATTATTTCTGGTAAAGAATGAGTCCAACACTTTTATTTTTGCCACTAGACAAAATCTGCTTTCCTCATTTGTAAGAAGCAATACCAGATCTCAATTTCTGTAATGAGCTGTAATGAGGTGGTGAAAATGCAATGAAGAAACAGGACCAAAATTCAACACTAGTCACTCCAATTTTCTGTAACATTCCTGAGCACTCAAATTTCCTATTTCAGATCAATGCATAAATTATATTTAAATTTTATTGTGACTTTCACTACATTCCCAGAAGCACTCACAGCTGTAATTTGCCATTTTAGTCTAAATGAAAGGAGAACATTTTGCTCTCATTGAACCACGTAACCTCATTGACTTCAGTGAAACAAGGAGCATGAGAATGAGTCAAGCCTAAGTGCAATTACAGTATGTATACAGAACGCTGCATGTGCTATTTACAATGTGATGACATTTTGGAGTGAAAAGTAAAGCTGATCCTGCTACATTAGAACAACAAGATAATTTCATCAAAGGAGAAGCAGTAATACATGATGTGTTACTGAGGTCTGCTTTAGTGTTTTTCATTTGTTAGCATTTTAATTTGGTACTGAACAAAACTATCAAGTTCACAAAAAATATTAACACTATCATAGTGCTGTGCTGCAAGGTTAAAAGATGGCTACCGCACATTAAGATTCTCCTGTTTAATTTAAATCAGGGAATGGAAAAGGAAATCTTATGACATTTTTTTGAAATATTTTCTATATAGAGAGAACACATAAAGGCATGCTATATAATTAACCAATAAAACAGTGTGTTCAAGGCAAATGTTAGAATACTAAAAAATTAGTACAATTGCTTGTTGCAACTCCAGTGACTGGATATAACTGCTCCAAGCTCTTCAGGCAATTTTTAGAGGTTGAATTTTCACATCCCCACACCCACGTTCTGAAGAGCAGCCGCTTTACCTCCTCCTCACCCAGCCCTCTGCACTGTTCTGCCTCAACAGCTTATCATGGGTCACATGCATATCAAAGCATTCATGATACAATGGCTTCATAAAAATCACCCAGAATTCCCAAGTTACATCTTTACAAAGTCCCCAACTGCCAGACAATAGTGTAGATGTATAAAAATATCCACATAGGCATTTTGCGTTATAGTTCAGCAACAGAAAATTACAGTAATTATAAATAATGAAGTCTCTGTCAGGCTTCAGTGATGGGAAAACTGAAAGACACTTTAAGGGAACATCCCTCTGCCTTCCCCACACAGACTTCTTTTTACTGTTGCTTTCCAACACAGCACAGCCTGAGAGTGAGGAGAAACAAGTAGCTGCTCCACACACCACATCTCTCAGACACTGCAGGGTGAAGATCCCTTTGGGAATCAAACTTTGGCCGGGGCTCAAAGCAAACACAACTTCTGCTCTGAGAGCCAACAGTGGTGGTGTAGAGGGCAGCTGCAGACTTGACAGCTCCTGATGCTCCGGCATGCACAAGGCAAGACCTGTAACTGGGGATCTACAGCTTTGGGGGATGTGTCCTTTGCCTATCCTACATCACTGATGCAAATCCCCATGGAGATTGGATTACTTTGTTCTCTTCTCTATGCTTTCTATTAAACCATATTTGCAAAGGATTAAAAACAGCTCCAGTAAGGCTGTAATGATAATGTGAAACAAACATTCAAAGTGCTTTAAGTAACACATGCAGAATTTAGACCCATTTCCCTTATACAGAATTGAGAGGTATAAAGCAGGTCACAGTAAGCACAAGTCAGCTCACAGACACAACCTCAAACAATATTTTGCTGGAAAATGTTAAGCTTTCCCTATCCATCATCTGTGCTGGAGCCACACGGTTGTGGCTGGCCACAAAGTAGAAACAGAAGTCCAGATCTGTCTGAGAAATACTAAAGAGATACCACAGCTTCCAAAAGTCTCCAATTTTGCGGCACAGCTTTATATCCTGAAAAGCAATGACACTTTTTTACTGGCAAGTTAGAAAGTAAAAACAAGTAACTATATAGCCATATCCTCCTTTCACTCCATTCTGCAATATTACCTGGCCATGATGAGGAAGATTTTAAAAATATGAAATCTTTAAAAACATGAGAAGTTACATCTCAAGTCTGGATTTAAATAATGTTGTATGATGAAATGTCATTTTTTCTTTATCAGAAGGTTTTATAAAGCCGAGTACCCAGTGGCTTAGTGGCCTAGGATATTTGGTGAGGACTGCTCACTGAACTTCACTCCAGCATAGATCTGACTGGTTTGACGTGCAAAACCAGGTTGTAATTTGTTCAAGTGGGTCTCCAATCTTGGGAAAACAAACATTGTTCTATCCCTCTTTGACAAAAATAGCAAACATCAGCAGCACAGTTGTGGGAAGAATGCAGAATGGCTTGGCATTGCTCTTCCCAAATTCATGACCAAATTTTAAAAATTATCCAAAAAATTGTAGGAAGAGGAAATGTGTGGCAATTCAATCACTACAGCTTACTGCAAATGTACGACAAATTACATTTTCTGATGTTTTCCCAGACTAGCTGTAAAATCCTGAAGTGACTGTATATCATCTATGATTGGAATAACAACATGAGCATCATCAGAGAAGTGTATTTCACAAAACTGAAAGGTTTAAACAGCACAGCTACTCACAGAATCTGTACTACTTCATTTGGCAATCTGTGTGCAGATTTGTCACTTGTTCAGCTGCCCCTAACAGGGTCATTTCTGTAGCAGGTCTATGGTGGCTTATGCTTCAGGATGATAGGAAGTTTGCAATAGCACTCTAAAAACATTCCACATTATAAAATCACTGCACAGAGTGATTCACTTGCTATGTGAGACGATTGGATTGTCTGCTCTAAAAACCTCAGTTTCCCTTCTGTTCATATGCCTTGGCTTTCAAAGTGCTTAACCTCATGTCTAGGATGGAAAATGTTATCTGGTCTGTCATTAATGTTCTGGAGAGGATAGAACTTCTTTTCTCTTCAATCACCATCAGTAAAGTTCACAAAATTGTTTGTTTCAAACTAGCTTAAGTTTGAGATTCAAACCCAAAACTTGATGACAGAAATGTCAGCACTCTGTTTAGAGCACTGGATAGAGCAAAGATACCTGAAAGCTAGGGAAAATTGAATAAACGCCCTATTACACCTGTCCTATGTGGCAGTTCACCAACTTAGTACCTCATAGCAATTAAAACCAATCAGTCAGACTTTGAGTTTGTGACATCTCCCCTTGACCCCTGGCAGCAGCAGAACTTCACAGGGCTGGATAAGCAGGAGTCTAATACAAAGGGAACTTTTAGATCAAAATAGAAGATTTGAAATAAAATGCTCTACAGTAATTACTGGAGATATATTTGCATTAAAAGCATTAATGAACAATTATTTCAACTATTTATATCCTGTACTACCTGCCAGCATCTTATTAAGTTATATCCCCAAACTTAAAAGCTTACAGTATAATGAAAAAAACCAAAGCCCAGCAAAGCAAATTACATAAAACTAGATGCAGAATGGAAAATATGCAAAGTAGAAGGATAATTTAAACTAATTAGTATATTTTCTAAGTAAGCCTAAGTTTGAGAGAGAGGTAGCACTGTTTTTGAGATGATATTATATAGCAGACAACAGAACAGACATGATTTTAGGCATGTGACACCAGCGAGGCCTGAAAAAGAAGCCACAGACTTCAGCCTAAGGGCAGCTTGCAAACAAATCTCCATGTTTAATTAATTATGGTAATCATTTATTAACTTTGAAAGAAAAAGCACCTTCGGAGAAGAAAGTAGTATTAGAAAAAATGGAGATGATTAGGTCCTGTGGGACAAGCTTGACAGATAACCAATTAGTAATTATCCTTGGAACATTGAGGGTGTCCTACACAGAAAACTGCAATGTAGCACTAAAAAAGTATCTACTTGAATACATGATTTGTATCCCAGACTACGCAGAAATTTCTTTTCCAAACTTTCTTACATGAAATGATGATGTTAGATAAAGCCGCATTCTTACATTCTCTTCTATAAGAACTTTCTGATTGCAACAGTAGCAAGAACCAGAATGTTGTTAGAAGGCATGGAGAGGGATCTCTGGAAAAATTATTTCACCTTATGACCTACTGGAAGGAGAAATTACAGTTTAAATACACTCAGCATATACTTAATTTGATTGCTGTTTTATACCAATGTAATACTCAAATACATTATGTTCTTAACGGACCACCACAGTCCACCAAGAGAATATCTCGGGTTATGTTTTATTGAAGTTTTTCAAAGAACTTTTAAAATGCAGTAGTCCTTGAGACACAAATATTCATTTCCTTTGATACTGAGATTTTCTTCCCCTCTCTATTTTTTTTATGTTTAAAAAATAGAATCAATAGATTTTTGGAACAAAAGTAAACTGGACGATAGGTCTGCCACAATAAAGGAGTGGAATGGAAGGCACAGTGAAGAATCAGAGGAACAATGAGCTTCCTGAAAATGTCAGTGTCTCATTCGAACCCATACTAGTCACAGACGCAAAATTCAGGATAATTCCAATGAGAGTTGAGTCTAATAAGGATATTGAGACCACAACTGTCTCTGAATAAGAAATACCCCTACTTTTAAATAATTGCCTGATATCAGAGCATTTAAGAGCAAAGCAAGGTATTTTCTTTTGATGTTTTAAAAGAATTTTAATCCAAAACTGTATCTTATAACTTAAGCAATGTTCTGTACACTTTTAAGCTCTGTTATCAAGACAAAACAAAAGACAACTTTGGTCAGAATTGCACAATTAACTTGATTTTGCATTTTTAAATATAAATCTTAGAAATCTACATTCAAATTCACAAGTTTTATTGATATTCTTTTTGAAAAGTAAAGGAAAAAACATTCTGAGAAAGATAACTTTTCCAAGAGAAATGTAAAATAAGTGACGACAAGACCTTCATTCTCATTCCAGTGACTCTGATCCTCCTTGAATGCTTCCTGAGCTTACCAGTGCCAAAGAGACCACGTTACAAGTCCTTCCTTTAAAGTGTCTGGGTATAGCAATAAAAAAGCCTGTAGTACTCAATTCAATTTGGAAAAATACTAACAGTAGTTCAAGATGACTGTACATATTACATAAGAACATGGATAAAGAATTCTGCTTTCATAATTACCCATAATAAAAAGGCATTTCTGATAGCATCAGAGGTTGAAGGACTCAGTGGTCCCTGGTAGTGTGGCTTTGAGGGGGCTGGAAATGCTAGAAAACTCATGCAAACACACTGACTAGTTCATAGTAGAAGTCAACTTCAGCATGTACCATGTCTATGGGAAACATATGCAGCTAAGTCCAAATAAATGCCTGGGATTTACTCTCTTATATTTGTCTTCACAATAGAAATGTAAGAGTTTTTTGAGTTAGAAGACATCTTAAAGATCATCTAGGTCCAACCTAGTGTCGTTTGAGAATTCCATCCAGAACTATATCTTTCAAAATCTGTATAGTATTTAGCATGGTTATTATTGAAAACAAGTGAGAAAATAAAATAGCTTTTATAGGCTGGTATTTTTTCTGATATATTTTTCAAGTAAATGGTAATAATTTGTTAATTCAGAACTCAGACAAACTGGTCCCTTCAATTATGCTAGGGAAATCTCAAAGGGGAACTTTCATATAGAAGAGAAAGGCAAGAACCTTGGTGTGTGACTGACAAAATTATCAAGGCTTCTACTTTTCATAATGTAGAAATTGGCAACATCATCAGTGTTAGATGACCAATGTGGGTAATCTTCTGACAGACAAATAGCATTGTCATGAGCAAGTGCACTAGACAACTGCTGGGCATGTTTGATATCTTCAGTAACATCTGTAATCTTAATGTCAAAATCTGGAACTGTCATTTGTCAAGGGCTGTTTAGGCCTGTTTTAAAGCCATTGCATTTCTAATGCTTACCTGATGGTGCCAAGAACCATTTCCACCAAATGTTTTATTCAACAGAACTTAAGAGAGAGTTTTGTCAGATGCACTTCCTGTCATTCTCTATTATGCCAGATCTTTTGATATTTAGCAGAAAAGCTACAAGGATGAGTGTCAGCAAAACATAAGGATATAAAGCTTCTCTTTCCCTACTCCTGTTTTCATGTTGTTCATCAAAACCACAATTTGAAAATCTCAGATAACAGAGGTTTCATTTTTATTTTAATTGCTTAACTATATAATGCTATAATAACTTAATGGCAATGCAGCAGATTTATAGTGAGGCACAGGTATTATAATCTGACACTTCTAGAGTACTGTTCATTATAGAGGGAATTCAGTGCTAATTATGCACTTCTTGTGATCTCATACTTTAGAAGGACTCCTATACGTCAGAAGACAAAACCAAATATTTAAAAGTTTGAAGGTCAGATGGGGGTCTTATTTCTGAGCATGCAATAGTGAGCTGTAAATCTCAAGTGGACAGGCACTCTTTTTCCAGTTATGTGGTGCTTACATTTCTAATTACGATGAGAAAAAAATAAGATATATTTATTTCAAAGCTTTTTAAATTATTATTTTTAAAAAATAAAACAACATCTACACATTCAAATATAAATGAATATATTTGGGATCCATTTATATTAAAATTCTGATCTTTAATTTTCTCTCTACTTTAAGCAATGTCCTCATTAAGAAAGATGTAGATCTTTAGCTAAAAAAATTAAAGAAAATGTTACGGTTGCACTGATCTACAACTATTGCAACTATCTAATGAGCTGTTATATTGTTATATGTTAATTTTTACATACATCTCAGCATCTCCACTACTGACATCACACACCATAAAGAGCCATTTCATCAGAAACAGATTATTTTCTTTCCACTGCAGACTAGATCTAGCAGTCGACACACGGGAGCTGCGCATGCAGTGCCTGCTGCAGCTTAGATTCTTACAGGAGAATCTCAGACTCACTCTACCTTGACTACATAAAATTTATTCCTGTGGTGCTCGTAAATCATAACAAAGAACACAAAACAGTTGACTTGTACATGAGAACATCAGAAGTCCACTGTCATTTAAGAATTTTTGTTTGCCTTGTAGTCTGCTTGGTTTTTGTCTCATTTTTCTAATGCAGAGTAAAGACTCTTAAAAGTTTTATGTAATTTGAAAATAACTGTTTATATTAAAATGCTTGAGAGAAACTTGATCTGGGCACAGCCCAGTTCCTATATGCCATTTTCTCTTAAGTTTAGAAGAGAAAGAAGGCAGCATCCTGCCCCTAAAAAATGTGTTATAGAAACAATAAGCAGATATGCTGAACATGGACAAGGCTTAGGGTGGTGATGGGACAGAGGTGATAATGAGAATTCTAAAAGTAGTAACAGAAATAAACGCTCAGCCATTTGAGAGTTGAAAAGCACAGGTCCTCTTTTTGAGACAGTCACCACTTCTTTCAGTATTTACTAGACATAATAAAGTATATAGGGAATACAAAATTTCCATCTGGTATTTAAAATTCCAGAAGCCTGACCAGCTCTTTAAATGTTATCACACTATAAAATAAGAAAAGCCAGATGCTATGTTTATAAAGTCAATGTACTGCATCTTCTCAAAATCCAAGCGCTGCCACTGCTAAATCTAGTGTTGGCTTTGGATAATTAATCAGTTAAACAGCTAACCTTTACCAGAGAAACAAAGCAGTGCATGGTGTGAGATACAAACAGCCAGGCCACTTATAGACACCCGAGGCGGAAAAGCAGACACCAGCAGGACTTCAAAATGATCCTTGGTAAATTTTCCTTTCCTCAGAACCCATTCTGGATTTATCATGTTTGGAGTCTACAGCTGTAGCTGCTGATCAGTAGTTAACTAGGCTGCCATGGGCAAGACAGGGTTCACAGTAAATAACTCTATTTCTTCCAACTGTATCTATCAAACAAATCTAGGCTCTATTAAAAATACTTTAAGAAAAAACAAACAAACAAACAAAAAACCTGCCAAACCAGAGGCCTAAAAAAATACTAGAAACACATTGTGGAGCCATTAAATAAAAGAAGTATTTAATACTATCTTGGGTGTCCTTCAAAAAGGAGACTAAGCAACAAAAAGCTTACAAATGTCACAAGACCTATCCCACTAGAGATGAAAGAGAGATGACAGCAACAACAGTAGCACAAGAAGCTTGACACTCATTTATGAATTTAGAAGTCAAAACTGTAACTGGAAGCTGTATTTGTTGTGCACATAATCTTGGAGCAGAGAGAATGAATGAGCAGCGAAATGGAAGAATCTCTCCTCAAGCAACAGCTGAAAACAGGGTTTGTGTAAATGCTATTAACACTGGGAGGCCCAGGCAGGCTGCAATAACCTCACAAAAGTAAGAGGAAAGACAACCACAGTCTTGGCTAAAACCTCTCTCTTAAGCCACCAAGAAAGCACTTCAGCCCAAGGTGCATGCAAGTTGTCAGTCCCAGGTGACTTCAGCAATAGATGTGAACCTGGGCTGGGTTTGCACCCTGAAGGTCTTTTCCTATGCACTGGGTGGGATACAAAATACAACATTGTTCAGGCAAACCCTCAGGCAAAGTCTTTGCTGCAACAGAAAACTCCAGATGACAGTGTCAGGTATCTGCTGCAAAACAAACAACTCTTCCAGAATGCAATGCCTATAATTAAATGCACCATTTCAAGAAAAAGCAGAGCAGCAAAAAGAGATGCTTGCTGACTTTCAGCTGGCTGAGACTTCTTCTGCAATCACCTTGTTCTTACTCATCAAGTCATTAAATTGCTTAATATCCAGTGGACAACAAGGAAAAGCTTCCATCAAGCAGGAGAGCAGAAAGTGTATTAGGCTGCATACAATCACAATTATATAAACACCTTATGAGATCTCCTCTACCACACATTGCCCTTGAAAGTTTTGGATCATTTCAGAGCATGAAAAAGTACTGAAAAATGTGTTTAACTTACACGTGTGTCTCACACTTGCAGAAGTCCATTTCCATGGACTCCCCTGAGTATTTTGTAGAAAGATACAGAAGTAGATTCCCAGGCCTTAACACAGATGTGCTGGGATGCTGCCCCAGAACCAACATGAGAGATAAAACCACAAGGCACTGGCTCTGGACCTCCTTTTAAACCCACCCTCACTGCCAGCTGTGGGGAGGGCAGTCCAGGTGGGCACTCCTGAACCAGCCTCTAAAGCACCCCAGGTCTGCAGCCTCCATCTCTTTCAGACTGAAGGACAACACCACATGTAAAGCATTGTTTTGGGACTGAACATTTTTTTGCTGTAGCATTGCAGGACCAAGACTCACCACTGCTCTGGTAAAGGAGTTATCCTGGTTCATAGCTTATCAGACAAGAGGAGATAAGCGATCACTGTCAACAGGAAAAAGCAAGGGCCAAGCATTCACAGCTCCTATTAAGTTCAATTGCAGTAACACTGCTGAATTTTTTATAAACCTTGTAACAAAGAGACAGTAACTATGCTAATCAGAAATATTTTCCCTAGGCAAGAAGAAATGATTGAAATAACACACCACAGCAGGCTGTTACAGTCCTGTGGTCCTGACAACACTGTATTGAAACAAAAAAAACCCATAGTCCTTTAAAAATTTTTTCATATCCCGGCATTTAATCTCAAATGTCAATAGTAAAGCTATAGAAAAATGAGTTTAATGGGCTCTGTGGGCACTCAAGATCAGCTGCCAAACAAAGAAGAAAGGCAGAATTGAAATGGCCCACTACATTTCTTTTCTGCATCTATCACTTAAAGTTATAGCTAAACAAATTCTAAAACATACTGCAAAAGGAACTTCACACAGCAGGTTTTTTAAAACTTAAAGGAGATCCACCAACAGAGGTGATTTAATTGGTTTGGTACCTTTTTTTCAGATTTCTTATGAGCACTGTGAAATGCTTAATCCATCCTGCAGAAGATTGCTCAGTCCCTCTGAAGGGCAGTTTTTAAGAAACAGACACCTAGGGGCACTGTTATTTGATAGGAGTCTAATTTATGAGTGGCATTAAAGGATACAGATATCAGCTGTATAAAGACAACTCCCTGCAATCTCTCTCTCTCTCCAGAACTTGGGATGCTGGAGCATGCTGAAATTTGAGACCTTCTTCAGTGTCTCTAGAGGTATACAGAAAAAGAGGTGGATGCCTTAGAATATGTAATCTTATATATCGACATGGAGTACTGTGCTGCAGTCTCTGCCTTTGTGATACTGATCAAATGTTTTTGTCTTCCATTTCATTTTATCTATGGGGTGGCTGACAAATGACCTACCTCTAAATCTAATATATCTACTTTTGGAAACTAGCAATGTTATTCTTGCTACTGCTGGTTTCATCATTTCTCAAATTAAAAGATGTTATGCCTAAACTTTTTGTTACTAGAGCAAAGCAACCAATTTTTCATGTATGATACTATCTGATGGCTTTTCTTCCATATGTGCTAGATATAGACATAATTCACAGGTTATTTCTTGCCAGCCAGGAAAATAATCTCTTATTGCCTGAGGAAGAAAATAATTTTGGTGGTCCAAATACAGTGTACTGGGCACCTAAAGAGTGATTGTAGATTTTGTCTGTCCTCCTATCGCTAAGACACTAAAAATCTCATCCATGCTTCTTCCAAACAGCCTAAATTGGAAAGCAAACTTATTCATGCTTAGCTTGTCAAGTCACTTTTAAAAACTGATCTTGGTTTTTGGAGAACTTCTACACATGTTTTATAACTCACTGCAAAACAATCCTCTTACGTGCATTTTTCACACAAGCTGTCATTCTGAATTCTTTAAAAGAATTATGTTCAACATCAACCCTGCCCTCTCCTGCTACAAGGGAGAGACTACTTGTAGTAGTTTATTAACATGGCAGCATATTGCCATATTAAAATTGCTTTCATTATCATAAGTGCACTTCTTTTAAGTCACCATCACTTTGGGTATCTTGGATTGCTGCAAGGTCTAGTGAACACATAGAACAAGAATGGTTTATGTAAAATGAAGTTACACCTTAAAGATGACAATGTGGATTGACTTCCTCCACTGTTTTGGTCACTAACCCTATCTAGATTGGAAGTTTTCTCAAGTGACTAAACAGTGTGTATGTGCTGTTCTCAGGGGTGACTTTGTTCCCTACATGTGTTTAATCCCCCGCGAAGACCTGACAGGCAGAAGGTGGATCAGTTTGCCACTGTGTTACCCAGTGAAGGTGCAATTAATATCAGGTTTATTTTGAAAATACATGTCAACAGGAGGAAGATTTATGTATCAATCTGGCAAAAAACTGCACACTCTTAAGTAAAAAAATCCTCATCTTTAGCTCTATTTATTATTATAACTTCATTTAAGTGCAAGAAATTTTTTAAAACTTCAAAAACTCAATCTGTTTCAAACCACAACCATAAAAGTAAATAATTTGTGACACCAAGTAACCTCTTTCTTTTACTTTAGATGTATGTAGATAAAAATCATAGGCAATCCCAAAGCATTATTATTTTTAGCTAACCTAAGGGATTTAGCAATTTAGGTTTGAGATACAGATTTTTTAAAAGGATTAACTGCATATTGGCTCTTACCTTCCTAGCAGTGGACACTTTAATAAACATTTGGAGAGAAAACATACCAAATTTTGTCACTCTGAAAACATTTGGACTAAACATGTTAATAGGCTTGGCCCAATGACAAAGGTTTGACCCCACATGCAAGAAGTATAGGAACCTGATGAGTAAATGATTGATATGCTACTTTCAAAACTGCAGCTTGGGAATGCATTTTGCCACAATACTGTACAACCCTTGGCAAGCAACCAGCAGTCTATCCCTCATTACACCATCTGGAGGAAAAAAACAACAGCAAAAAAGCCTCGGCACACACTCTGTTTTGGCAAAGGCATGTGTGGAAGAATAGCCTACCTGAGCCAAGCTGTCTTTGGCTTCTCAGAAGAAGCTGGCTGATTCAGGGGCCTGTGACAGCCTCTCACTATGTTTTCATTTTCTGTCAAAAGCTGAAAATCACATCAATCTTCAAAATAGCTGTACATTCTCAAATGCTATTCTATTCATGCCCCTTAAAGCTTGCAAAGATGCATGATCAGATTTCCTGTTATAATCCAATCAGGTTTCCAGTTTAACTTCAGAGTGATCTCAGGAGGGTTAAAGGATCCAAGGGATCATTTGGTATTGTGAAAACAAACAAAAAAAAAATTAAAAGGAGAGTATTTTTTTTTAATTTTCAACAAGTCCTTGAATTGTTTGCCCAAACTTTCCAGTAACCACCAAAATTTAAACCTAAATATTTAATAGACAAGCAAAAGCTTTTTGTTTTTCACTTGTTTGCAACTGATGCAAGAGGAGGATGCTTAGTCTTACTCTTGTATAAGGAAATCCTGGGGCTATTGCTACAGTTCTCAAGGGAATAAGGGGAGGCCTCAGCTCTCTAACACTCATTTAAAGCAGGAGTGTGGTCATGAAAACAGGTCTGCCCCGATTTGCCTCATCCTCTTGTTTCAAGCTGACAATGCCCCTTGGCTGTGCTGATCCAGGCTTTTGTGTGACCATGAGGCACAGCTGACCAGGGAATCGATCAGACTAAAAATCATCATAAAGTATTAATGAATGCATGGATATTTTTGTGGCAGTGCCAGCTTACAGACACACTGGCTCTAGTTTCCCAGATGCATGTTTTCCATCTTGATCTCATGTAGTATTTTTCTCAGCTCCTGAAGCACTCATCTCCAAAGACAAGGCATAAGCAGTTGAGAAGGAGCAAGATGAGCCCCTTTCTCCTGCCCTCACCCTCCCTGTTAAAGAGGGGACCATTAATCCCCCTCACCTGCTGAGGGGTTCCTGAGTTCTGGGAGGGCCATGTCCTGGCTGGATGTGAGAGGCTGCCTCGTGGCAACCTGGGGTGACCCAAGGAGAGGCAGCCTTGGCCCTGCCATGTGTCCAGCAGCATCCACCACTGCTCCCCGTCTGCTGCAAGAGGCATGTGGAGCAAGGGGCTGAGAGGAAAATTATCTGAAATAAGGGTTAGAAGATGCACAAAGTTATTTGACTTAATCTCAAAAAACTTGCTATATGGAGCTTAATTGATCTAGCCAAGTGCACAGGAGGAGGAACTGAAATGGAGTTTTTTTACCGAGCATATTTTTCACAGAATAAATTAAAGCCTTGCTGAAAAGGTGATTTGCAGTTGGCATTTCAGTTAGCCTTAGTGCCTGGCTCTGGAATTATTTGCATTGTTGTTCACACAAAAGGAAAAACTCAGCCACTTGACTTCCTCTTCCCTGAAATATATGTCTAAGACCACAGCTCAGAAAGCAAAGTAAATGGCAGATGGCAGCATCTTTGCAAAGTACACACACTCTGAGCTATACAGACAGGGAAATCGTGTTGTTTTTTTTTTTTTTTCAAAGAATAACACAAAGGAAGAGTGAGAAAGAATAACAAAGCAGTGAAATTCTCATTGAAAGTACTGAGGTAGCTTTTGGTTACAGTGCTACCACATAGACAAGAGACAAACAAGAAATTATTTACATATCTTTGTTTTGTGGCATTACCCTTCATTACATCTGGCAAGGAAGGTTTTTAAAGAGTAAATTGAAATTTTGCACACTTAGATAATTTGTCTTCCTCCCACCTTGAACTATTGCCTATGGGAAGGCTTCACTCTGCAATCCAGGCAGGATTCCCTGTCTTCCTCTGTGTACCCAGGAGGGTTTAGCCAGACATCACCTGCCTCTCCAGCAGCTCTTCCCCCACTTTCCAGGGAGTGCCACAAAGTCAATCCTTTTCTCCCAAGCAGCAGGATGAAGCATCACTGATGTTTGCATCAATTTTCATGTTTCCTGCCTTTTTCCACATGGGGAGAATGAATGTGAGCACTCTTTCCTCTTCCTTGATGGACAGAGTGCCGGGGGAGACAGAACCTGGCTGTGTCACAGAACAGAGTCCCATGTCAAGCACTCAGTCACATGGCAAAGCAGGGCTCCTTCTGTGGCCTGAGTGATCCCACAACAGTTGGCCCAACAGCTGCTTTACTGCATTTCTTTCCACTTTTGCTTCATGCTGCCTTTGGTAGCAGAGTAGCCAGGAAATAAATGGAAGCATAGATCGCAGACTGCTTTAAAATCTCTTTTGTTCAAGAGGTCCTTCAGATTAAAATAATGCTGAGACTGCTAAAAGAGAGAATAGGGTTTAGGATGTTGAGGAAGCCCTACATAAGAGTTAAAACAAGCTCAGGAGAATCCCTGTTGTTCCCAGCCCCCTTATGAGCCAAACACCTTCCCCCAGAGGTCTAGGTGCACATTATTTATATAACAATCTGTTCTGAATCTGCTCAAAGACTAGAGCACCCCCAAAGTCTGGAAAATTATCAAAAGGGTAGTTTGATCTTATGCTGCTTCTATAAGAAAAAGTCTCCCAGAAGAATGTCTCTCTGCTAAAACTACTCTATTTAATTCTTACAACCCTGAGGTATGTATCAAGATCTGGACCCTTAAATTGCTTGGCATATTTTATTACTGCATTATCTGCCTCCTTGGGGTATACAGCTGCTCAGTGAGCTTGTGTTTATAGAGCTCTTGAAGGTCCACAGATGGAGAGTGAAGAGAAGTAATCTATATTTTTACACTGTATATTCATGTACCCTCTTTTTCCTTAAGGCTTGGCCTCGAACACATGGATAACTAAGGTTTGATATTATTCCCTTGAGCATAGTGACAGAACATATTTACTGTTTATTGCTTCACAAAGTTGATTTCTATCAGTAGTGCACTACATTCCTATCCTAGCAGAAGCCAATACATCCCAAAGAAAAGTGGGTAATAAAATGAGAATTTTTGTATGTTGAGCTGCATCAGAATCAACGCACAAGACACCAAAGCAGAGAAACCTCACTATGGTCTTCAACACCCTCACAAGGGGAACTGGAGGGGCAAACATCAGTCTCTTCACTCTCAGGATCAGTTACAGGACCCAAGGGAACAGCATGAAGCTGAGTCAGGGGAGGTTTAGATATCTAATACCCAGAGCGTGGTTGAGCACTGGAACAGATTCCCCAGGAAAGTGTTTACAGCACCAAGCCTGAGTTGAAGAAACATTTGGACAATGCTGTCAGGTACATGGTGTGACTCTGGGAGTGTCCTGTGCAGGCCCAGGAGTTAGAACAGAAAACTATGAGCAACACAGGGTACAAGTTGCTGCATAATCCTCTCTAGAGCTGTCCTGTAGTCACACACTTTACCTGTGCCACAGCAGAGTTTCAGGAACAGTCAATACAGAGGAGCAAAACTGTTTCCCCTACTTTTCAATCATGAATATACTTGAGGCAATTTCTTATATAACAGTTGTCTTTGTTTCAAGAAATGCTTCAGTATGGACAAATAAGTCTACATTTATACCTACATCAGCCCACTACAGACAATGCAATTACAGGTGGAGAAACCAACTGAAGAGTTTCCAATTATTCTGGGAAGTTCTGGTCACACTTCCTTAGTCACAATAGGATATAGAGAAAGCACAATGTGCTATCAGCATAATGAGCCCACAGAAATGGCCCCTGATGCATTTAGTGACAGACAGACAAACACATACGCACAAACATTAGGAAGAAGTTCGTTTAGCTATTTTCCTAGTTACCAGTCACTGCAAATACCCCTAATTAACCATGCCCACAGACAAAAGATGTAAGAAATCAGTTAGTATTCCTGACTGCTCACAGAGATATCTGGGATTTGAAATTTATGTTCCCTAGTGAAAGCATTTAAATTACATATGAAGGACATCTCTAACGACGTAGGTGATTAAAGTAAGTTGAAACAGGAATTCAGATTTACTCTTTACCAAAATGCAGTTCTTCCTGCTGTTTTATCAGATACCTAAGATTATCAGCCATATTCTGCCCAGTTCTGCCCAGCTGGAAGATAAGAGTTATTAACAAAGAAATTCTTACAAAGTATTCATCAATAATACTTTGCAAGAAAACTTCATCAATTTTGGATTTTACCAACTCTCATAGGAGTCAGGTAAAAATCTGATCTGACCACAAACAGACAAGCTGTTAACTGGTTGCTTTCTACAGAGACACCCAGGTATCTTTCACTGATATTAATACACAGTTATCACAATTTTTTGTAAAGGAGATACAATGGAAAAATAAATAAAGCATTTTTCAAGTAAGAGGATGACTAGGTAGGCATAGCTGATAACCCAGAATGGGTTTTCACCTTAGCTAACGAGCCAGCAACCCATTTATGATCCCAAACAGTACTTTTCAAACTTGTGTCTCAGCTGAGGACACAATTTGCTGCACTTCTGAAATATCATAGAAGAATGAGGACAGTTTTACTCCCATGGTTTCACCAGGATATATATTTACCAAATAACTCCAGTATGCACTCCTTTATTTGATTCATCAAAAAAACTCCAGTTATTATGAGTCCATTTTAAAATCATGCCACAAGAGATATGGCCTCTTGTGTTGAGTGAATGTTTAAGTGTAACAATGCTCAACCACCTATTCAACTGCAAACTTCAGAAAACTAAATGCTGACAAATAGTCTGGGGTCATGTCTGTGAAATGCTCCATACGTGCTAGCTGAAAGAGTCTGATCCTAGTTTGCTCTCAAACATTAACAGCTTTGCAAAAACAATGCCCTCTCTTCTGCAGCAGAAATTTTTCTTGTTCAATCCCCAATAAAAGTATGTTTTGATTTAGGTCTGAGAAAAACCTCATCTATCATTTAGCTATGACAAAGTGAAAAAAACCCTGTTTCTTTGTTCTAAGGCAATTGTATACAGCTGAGAGCCGGAAGTGCTGGCCCTGAGCTGCGCTGAGGTCAGTGAGCACCACCAACATTTCTGCAGAAAACCCCACTCTGGGTATTCAAGGCAAACATCCAAGGCAATACTTGCACTTCTTTTCAAAGAGCAGGCCAGTGCCACTTTCCCAACAGTTCTGTCCCTTCTCTGTGAGGTAAGGCGCTCGGGAAGCCGCAGGTGCTCGCTGGGGCAGCTGGGGCAGTGTGGAGGGAGCCCCCAGAACACGGAGCAGCAGAGGGCAGGGGGCACAGGCAGCCCCCTGCTACAGCTGAAACTGCTCCTCTCTGCCAGGCATAGGGCAATGCTTTCAGAAAGCCCTGACCAGGAGAGCCCAAATAAACTGGGACATCTCGGTCCTGACTAACCAACTGCCAGAAAGAAAAAGAAAAAAGGGCATGTCTAGGAAATGTTTTTCACATATCTGAGAATAAGTAATTTGTTTGTTGAAGATAAAAGTCATTTGTTTGGTTGAGGGTTTTTCTAAGTTACAGTTCTGTAAGAGACATGCAATTTTAAAAGCAATAGCCTGTGTTAAATTTATCATAACTTTACAGTGGGAATTAGAAACCTGAAGTTTGACTTATAAAAAGCTCATGGGGACAAATGCCTCACAACATAGGTTCACATTAATTACTGTAATGTCAACATGAAAAAAACTGTACTTCAATCTGTTCATGCATGGACAGGTCAAGACTCTGGGACCTCCTCAACATGAAGAATATTTCCATGGAAAAGAAAGAAAAAAGCCCCCATAGACGCTGTCACAGTGTCCAACAATTTCCTTGGACATCACATAATACATAACTTTTTCCTTAAACAGAAAAGTTGGATCCATGCTATTATATGATCAGCTAAATTCACTAACTACAAAATTTTATAGCCTCACTATTGTGGAAAAAATGACAAAATAACATGAATGCTAGATACTTTTCAGCCTTTAAAATAAATATGTCTCCAACAATCACATGTAAAGATACATAAAAATTACAATAAATATAGGTATTGTACAGATATGCCTGAGATATTGTGGAATCCTTTGAGTTACTGATTATCAATAAGAGTTTATAAAAATGTATTTATATATAGTTATTTCCAGCCTGTAGCATCCCCAGTTTTATGAAGTTAAAAGCCAAGCTCCTCAAGCATCATGACTGATATCTTAATGGCAGGCTCAAAACTATTTTAGGATTTTTCCTAGGAAATCCAACAGCTTTAATTGTTTGTATTTTTCTTTCGATTTCTTTCGACTCAAGAGCATGTGAATTGTGCCAAGTAGATTCATTATCCACTTTGATGAGATATCACTACAGACACTGCAATTTCAGATGTTCTGGTCTTCACATAATTGTTACTCCTCCTTTATTGACAAAGATTAATTGAGAAAAGCAGTGACACTAGGGTAGGCATTTATATCAAGGTCACTGTCATCTATTCTGGGTGTCATAACTCAGACCACAGTTTCACAGGCATCACTGTGAATGCAAAAGAAATATAAGAGTGACATTTAAGAAGCTGAAGACAAAAACAGCAGTACACTTGATTTCAAAATGGACTCTGTTAAATTGCGTACAATTGTTTCATGAGTAATAAAAATTCTATATTAAAGCAGTTCTAAAGCTTTTCCCCCTTGAAATTTTTTTAAAAAAACTAAAAGCTTGTTTTCTTTTTTTCTTGTCCTAAACTTTCACTAAATGTAAACAATTTGGTGGTGACATGCACTAAGGAACCTTGCTGTGAAATTTCACACTAAAACACCCTGCAATAGCTAAAAAAATAACAGTTGTGGCTATGGTAACTCAAAGTGAAATATGTTATTTGTATCAGTTTGTAACCATACTGAGATGCAATTGACACACTACTCATGTAACAGGACAGGATTGATGCAATCACAAATCACCTATCACATCTTGAAGCCACAAAGCATTTTAAAAATTTGTTTCTGAAAAGCATTAATGGGGAAAACCACACAGATTTGCCCCTTGAAAACTCATAGGTGATTTAAAAGATAAAGAAAATAAGATTTCTGCTTCAAAATATTCTGTTCTTTCAATTTCTGTTTCTAATTTCTTTTCTTTTCCTTTTAGTTAGTGCAAACGATATATGATTAAACGCCTTCTACTAAAGACAGCAGCAAAACTCCCATGCACTGGCTCCAGGTAAATCACTTGCAATCAGCACTACAGAAAACAGAACACTTGACTGGCATGTCTCGAGTTCTAGTATTATTCTGAGTTAGGTAAAATGTAGCTTATAACCATTCTAGATTAGTATCTGCCCAAGCACAGCTGATTCACTGAAACTTTAGAAATCCATTGTAGAGACGGTCCTCGGGCCGGTCTGGTCTGTCCTTTCATCTCTCTCCACATGCAACCGGCAGCGTGATACCACCAGCGACTAAGTGGCACAGCCATCGTGTTTGTGACAGAGAAACTTGGTTTTAAAATATGACCAAAACAGAAAGAGGGATACTGAAAAGGCAACGTTGAGATGTGCCAAATGGGATAAAACTCCATTTCAATGTCGAGTGAATATGAGATTTTACAAAATCATACTTTCTCTTTTTCCCCTTGCTTATCTCAGAGAAAGCAGGGGAAAAAATCATCATAGAAAATACTTCCTGAGCTGCAAAACTTGAAGGAGAAATTATAGCTATAAGGCTCCTGATGCACAAACTAAGCCAGAGAGAAAAGCTGCTCAAACCAACACTGAGATCTCACCTCTGTACAATGTCAGCCAAGGAATGGTCCTTCATGCCAAGCTCATATTTCCTAACAAGTAATATATCCCATTCCCCTCAGTCATGGTAAATCAGGTGGGTTTGTTAATCCAAATATTACTAAATATTTTTTTCAACAGTTTCATTGTTTGCAACTGCAAATTTTACTTCACAGCTTAGTTGTGGTGGACACTTAATTTTAACTTGTAAATTATTTTGCTCAGAAAATAGTTGCATGATTTGTTCTTAAACATGAGAAAGAAAGCAATGAAATTGCCATTTAGATGCTTTGTGTTGGCTGTTTCAGCACTTCTTCAAAACCAAAAGAAAATCCTGTTTTTATAGAGACAGATTCATTGAAAAAATCAAAAGTGGACGATACAGAAAGGTGTCTCAGACAGATTTACTTTGATGTAGACAACATTTAACTCTTAGAAGTCTACAGTAGCTCTTTAAAGATTAGGGAAGTTTCAGTAGCACAGGCACATTTGCTGAAAATTCTATAACTTTAATTTTCCCTATAGAAGCTTTTGCTAAGATTCCCTAATGGACATTTTTTTCACATTAGGAGCAGTTAGTAAATATTGAAAAGTAATTTATAAATACCACATTTATTTCCAGGGATCAATTCTTCAATTTAATAATGAACTACAATAAAAACTATCTGCAAATCAGCATTCATGAAAAGAGAACTGTTAGTATGAAAATTGCACTTGTGCAAATACTTGCTTTCACATTCAGGTGCTGCCTAGGGTAAAGCCTATCATCAATATATTTGTGAACAAGGAATGATTCAGAAAGCATTTGTCCTCATTTCTTTGAGGAAGAGAAGGGAAGCCAGCTTCTTTTAACATATGGCAGCTATGAACCTTCTAAATAGAAGAATTTATTTTTCTAAAAAAACATGGACCTGAAATGAATGCTTGTACTTTCCTCCCTTCATCCCAAGACTGAGTCTTCTGCATCTGTTACAGCCCCTTTCCACAATGTTATAGAGAAGATGATCTTTCTTTGCAACACTGATTTGGTTTCAGATCCATTACACCCAGGCAGAAGAAGCATTTAGAATATTTAATAAACTTTAAGTTCCCAGAAAGGAGGTTGCAATCTTCTGCTAAATCACCTGTGCCATCTGTCCAAAATTTCCTCCAGAAATTACTGTGAAAACATACAGCCTAGAACATAACAGATTCCCCAATTTCCACATAGATGTCTTCTTAATGTTCAGTATAATTATCTTCTCAACAAGATTTGGTAATAATCACAGACTTTTCCTTAGGTAATTTAAGGATTTCATAAATGGTGAAGACATTCCAGCATCTTGGTCTATATACAGATGAGAGCCATGATCATAGAAAACTTACAAAAATGTCTCTTCAGGGAAAATGAGAAGAGTTTTCTACATTTACTAAATAATTTAGCAACTGCATTCCCTCTTTTTTCCAGGGAAAGGAAAAGGTACATTTTGGCAGAGATGCACAGTGTTAATTTGACTCAGTTGTGCTCTGCCAAACTGACTTCTGGGTGTCAGGATGAACAGCTGTGATCTCCCTTGGCTTCTCAGCCAGGGTCATACCCAGGACTCAGCAGCCTGACTGCGTGCACTCAGCACCTCCCTCAGCAGTAGTGACACGACGTGGATTACAACTATGACAACCAGCCAGGCTTCAAGAGCTGTGGCTTCTATCACGGGCATCCACTGTGATCTCAACACATTAATGCATCTGCACTTACATAGGACAGGCTTTCTTGAAAGAAAGATCAACAGCCTCTCAAGCAGAGACAGCAGCGTTCCAAAATATTGGCAAAATATTGCCACTGATGAGTAACATTTGCTGAACTCATTTGGCATCTGCCTGAAAATTGCCCATGAACTGTTAATAAGATTCTCAAAAGTGCTCATTATCTGGAGGATTATTCTGGTTGTGCAGTCAGCTCATAAAAGGTTTGCTGCAAACACAGTCCTCATCAAGACAATTACTTACAGAAGTTACACAGTACAGCTTTCTGTGCTCCGACTGGCTGGTTTCTCTGGCTCGCACAGCATGAGCTGTGAATAGTGCAATTAAATGCACAACTTCATGTCACAGTACGCAGACACGATGCTAAACATTTGCTTTTTGCAATTGTCTATCCTCAATGCTTGAGCCTTTTATTACTTATCGTATGACTACCAGGTTAGAAAAAGGGACAGATTGAATTAAAACAATTTTAAAAACAAGGATCCAAGAGCTTAAACATTGTTACTGCCCTGCTAGAAAGGTTTCTTTCACTCCAAAGAAGAAAGGAAAGGAGGGGACACCTTCCTTTGCCTGTGTACTGTCCCCAAATGTGATAGAGTCTATTCCAACAGACAAAATGCAAAGCTGATAAAAGCTTTCCACTCTCCCTGTGACATCCCATAATCTGCTTGGTTAGAAGGTCTTCAAATTTCAACACCAAATTAATGAAGATCATGGCAAAACTGAAAAAAAAAAGTCATCCTTACAGCAATGATATACCAAATCCATCATTAGGACTAAAATACAATATATAAATGAATTTGCTACACACTTAAATATTGAAGGTCACTTTTGAAAAATTTACTATTGATGAGGTTAAAAATATTCTGAACAACTTCTGGGCAAATTGCTAAAGGAAGTACAGTAATGTGAGTATTGAAGTGCTTTCAGTCATTATTCTGATCACAGTGATCTTAGTTCACATGCTTTATTCCTCCTCTTTTCCAAATGAGTAATTAACACAAAATTTTAAAATAACTATAATTTGAATACATTAATTTTACACTCTGATTTCATTCTTTATAATTCACATCCTTGATATACAAGTCCTACAATTTGTCCTGTAAATTTTTTTCAGGTTCACAAACACATGACAACAAAAAGGTTTCCTGTCACAGACTTTGATACTGTGAATAATTTTGTAAAATTCCTAGAATTATTCCTGTGTTGCAGCTGAGCCCGAGTTAGGTGCTTGTTTAGGATCTTGAGTAATTGGCATCATCTTTAATAAGAGAATTTGGCAATCCCTGAAATTCTTGACTGCTAAAACATCACAAAGTAAGTATTTCACTGCTTAGTTCATATTTCCCTGCCTAATCAATCTATGTATTTTCTTGCTTGTGCAAGCTACACATTATTGAAATTACGGGGCAAGACCAATGTTAGCAGAAATAATCTGTAGAAGCATTGGCCCTGTGGCCAAAAAAAAAAAAAAAAAACCACAACATAGCTACTTATCCAAACCCTCTGTGATACTACAAAGAGGCAGTGAGATCAGCCCTGGAAGCAAAAATAATCTCACTTAAATTACAGACCAAGACTTGTCAGCTAATTTGGCATTGCATTTACACTATTTGCCAATTTTGCTTATGCTTTTTTCTTTCAAATCTTTTCCCCATGTATAGCACAAAGCTCAAGTAAAGAAGGAATATGAATTTTAATTTTTTCATCTTCACCTCATTTTGGTCTTCCCCTCAATCTTCCTAAAAATAAGTAAATTTAAAATTTCACCTATCAGGAAAACTACAGTCTGCTCACTCTTAACCACTTCACCTGCACTTTGCTCAAAAATTCTACAGGGTTGGCATAAAACACTCCAAACCAAAGCACACCATTTCAATTCTTATTTTTCTCTTTAAAAGGCAAAGTAACAAAAAAAAAACAACAAAAAAAACCCACCAACCCACACTAAATACACAACAGAAAAATATACATTTGTTTGAAGAGACAGCAATCCAAGGGCCAATATAAGAAGCATTTTGCATATGTAAGAGCCATTTTACAGAGCATCCCACACAACTACATACAGATTTCATAACTGAGAAAAAAATTCCCAACAGCTCAGAATCTTTCTTCAAAATGGAGTAAGGCTTTTACTGATTCTAATCCTCTCAGAATACACAAGATTGGATATCACAGCCATGACATTGCTGGACTGAAAAGCTATTTTATGTAATTTTGCCGTTTGTAAGAGGCACTGGTTACAATTTTCCTTTCCCTCAGATATCTGCACAGTGCTCATGGTAACTAATGCACCTACCCTTATGAAAGAAAAGATGTAGAACATCATACATTTTTAGATAATACAATATATACTTTACTAAAATAATACATCATATGCAGAATATTACACTTATTTGTGAGACGTTAATGCTGCAGTCCATTACACACACTGACCTACATATCTCTCGCCCTACAGCTCCGGTCCATGACTGCTGTATTTCTTTCTTTATTAATGCAGTTTTCTAGACTTTACACTCTTTTGTCTTCATTACATTATGGCTTTTTGCACTTAGTGGTTTTCCTCACTGGCATTCCTCGCAGTGAAGCCAGAAACAAAATCAGCCTACCAGATCTGGGATGGGTATTGCCTTTCTCAGAAACTGTATCACAGCAGGTTGTTAAAGCAGGATACATCCCTTCTCCGGACACTACAGTAGCATCTGTGTATATATTTATCACAAGCATATTTATTTACAAGGAGTCTGCCCTGCCAAGATCATTGTGTTCTGCAGCCCTGTGGAGCAATTAAATGTCTCACTTAAATGCACTGCTCCTAAATATTTGCTGGTACTGCTTGGTGGGAAAAGATTGCAAACCCTGAGTCCTGTGACAAGTAACAAAGGAGATCACAGTCCATCTCAACCTCATTAAATTGCCCCAGCTACAGGGCAAAACCAATTGAAAGTGATGAAACTCTGAAACAGGTAGAAAATTCTCATTACCCTATTTTGTGAAAGGGAAGAGAAGCATGTTGAGTTCCAGTCATTAAATAATTAAAAGTGCATGTAATAAGGACAGTACTGTAAGAATTTATAAGGAGATTACAATCTATAGATTTAGCAAATGTTCAGGTTGTTTCTCTGTTGTTCTTAAGCCTCAGTGTGAAATAACGAGACAGGGTACCTAACAGTCCTTTCACTACAATGACCTGCCTAGACAGTGGCCTGACTGCAATGTGTCAGTGGTGTGAAATCAGAGAAGACATTTCTAAGACAAGGTTTCCATCTTTTTATCTGAATACAGATTTTGTTTTATCCAAAGTAAATGTTTAATATTTTAGAGACTCTTGAAAAAAGCTCCTCTGTTGTATGCTTCTACTATCCTTTAGCTCTGAAGTAACACAACAATAAAAACTCAGGAAGGTGGGGCCTACACGCACTCTGCAGCTACTGATGTGCCTTGGAGTAGTCAGCACTGAGCTGGCAGGCTTGAGGCAGCTTGTTTCATTTCCACAAAATGATGATAAACAGAACTGGTTCCCAGCAAAATTGCCAAGAGTGATGGAAGGTTCAGGGCTGGCACATTTCCTTGATCCAGGGAAGTCTCAAACTACCTGATGCTGGAGGCAAGACTGGAACAGCCCAGGATAAGGCTGCCAGCGCCAGAACCTCGTCCAGGCAGGCAACTCTCTGCACACTAGCCAGTGAAGTATCACCCTTACTAAGCTGCCATTGTGATCTATCTTACATGGTCCACAAATTATGTTTGCTCATTGAAAGATTGGTTTGGGGGTGAGGAGAAGGAAGCCAACTAAAATAACTGAACTGTGTTAATTTATTTTTAGACTTTTGTGGAGTCTACTTGAGCGCTGATCTTTATATGGGTAAGACAGCACACATACATCTCTCTCTCTTCTGCACCTTTCCCAATCAGTTCCATTCTGTCTGTTTTCCACCAAAGTGTTCCGGTTAGCAGGACACGTATTAACATTTAGACCAAATTAAATTTGTAAGTATTTGTGTGCATAGCTGCCACAGATGCTGTCAATCCTAGAACAAAGTACACAATTTTTAATTCTTTAATTTTAAAAAGTTCCACAGTACATTTTGAAAGATTGGCCAGAGGAAATGCTAAGAAGCAAGAAAATGCTAGAAACAAAATTATTTTTGTATACTGTAAAAATTATCTAAATGTTCAACATGCTATGCCTGCTTATATTCTTTTATATAAAACCATCTGTGAGAAATTACCAATCATAAAGATGTTACTTCAGTTATACTGCTCTTTTCCAAGACACTATCTTGCATTTTGGTACCTCATGAGAAAAAAAAAAAAAGGAATATTTGAGAAATGCATTAAGACACTTAGCATATTAATGGCCAACCATATATAAGCTCATGTTTCATGCCCTAGGCTTTTATGGCCTCGCAATGGAAAATTTTTCTTCGTATTTTTCAGAAATAACAGAAAACTCCAAGAAATGGAAGCCGCTGCTAGTAAAAGAAGAAAAGCTGAGTATCATCAGGGTTAATAGCTCCTATTTCAGATCCATGAATGATTACAGAGTTACTTTTCTATATCGAACTTTCAAGTTTCATTAATAATATGCTGCCTCTTCAGGACACAGGTGCACTCACGCTGCAAAGGCTATCAGTTCATCACACGGAATAGAAGAGATAGAGGAACAATGGCTTCAAAGGTCTCATGTTTATATATTTTGACAGTAGTTTGTTGGGCAAGCGCTCTTTGGTACTTAAGTATAACTCGTCCTACTTCTTCCTACACGGGCCACAGACAGGTCAGTAGCATATCCATAGCCAGGAAAAACGTTTCCTTTGGCAACATAAGAACTCGACCTATAAATCCACATTCCTTTGACTTCCTTATCAATGAACCCAACAAATGTGAAAAGAGTGCCCCGTTCTTGGTCATTCTTATCAGTACAACTCACAAAGAGTTTGATGCAAGGCAAGCCATTCGAGAAACGTGGGGAGACGAAAACAACTTTAAAGGAATTAAAATCTCCACACTATTTCTTCTCGGAAAAAACGCAGATCCTGTGTTAAATCAAATGGTAGAGCAAGAAAGCCAAATTTTTCATGACATTATTGTGGAAGATTTTATCGACTCTTACCATAACCTCACTCTGAAAACGTTGATGGGGATGAGGTGGGTAGCAACATTTTGTTCAAAAGCGAAGTACGTTATGAAGACAGACAGTGATATTTTTGTAAATATGGACAATCTTATTTATAAGCTGCTCAAACCTAGCACCAAGCCAAGGAGAAGGTACTTCACAGGTTATGTTATAAATGGAGGACCAATAAGAGATGTTCGCAGTAAATGGTACATGCCCAGAGATTTGTATCCTGACAGCAATTACCCACCTTTCTGTTCAGGCACTGGCTACATTTTTTCAGCTGATGTAGCAGAAATGATTTACAAAACCTCCCTTCATACCAGACTTCTTCATCTTGAAGATGTGTACGTTGGACTCTGCCTTCGGAAGCTGGGCATTCACCCCTTCCAAAACAGTGGCTTCAATCACTGGAAAATGGCCTACAGCTTGTGCAGGTACCGCAGGGTGATCACAGTGCACCAGATAACACCAGAAGAAATGCACAGAATTTGGAATGACATGTCCAGCAAGAAACATCTTAGATGTTAAGATTTTTACAGATGTAAATACCTTTTTTTAAATTTTGGTTGAGTTTGGTTATTTTTTGACAAAGTGATCTGCTGATTTACAGGTTAAACTGTGGGATATTAACTGTGAGAGGATTTTTAATGACTGATTTTTCATTCTCGCTTTGACTACTGGTTTACAAACTTCAGGCTCTTTTTCATAAGGATATTATGCCAACTGAAAGGATATACAGTCAAATCTCAGATTTTGTATATTACCATCTATTGCACATATCCATTCTTGCATCTGTGTGTAAAAGGACAGTAATAAACTATTATGAGCTGCTTAACAATTCACAGCCCAGCCTCTGAGATAAGACCAGGCTCTAAGAAATGAAGAATTACAAACAATACTTTTATTCTTCTTTTGACACCCTACAACCATCTCTATTTAGAGCCTTGTTAATAAATTAAGCAGCATACATTTGCACTGAACTTATATACCTACTTTGACATGTGTATCTTATAGTACGTGTGCAATTCCCAAATAGCTTACTAATGGTGTAATAGCAGAATTTAGACAGGTAAGAACATCAAAGTTTCATTGGCCTTAGAAACAAACCCACACACTGAAATATATATATTTTCATCCACCAAATGGTATTTCTTCAAATTATTTCAGAATAACCCATTTCTTTACACTTCCTAAAATAGCCCATAAAATATGTAACACAATTTAAAAATTAAGTAGAATTTGTAGGTGAAATAAGAGGGGAGATGTATGAAAAGCTATCTTTAAAATATATGAGAAAAGCATGAATATCTTAACTTTTAATTTCAAAGCAAGGCAATGTCTCTCACTAGTATCAATAGATTCTCCATTCAATATCTTAAATAGCAGTATGTAATTATACTGAATGCTAAAAGTGTCAATAAGCAGCATATTTCTTCGACATCATTCAGTGCACTATTTACCCAAAAACAAGTAACACAAAAGCAGCTTTTAAAGGGGAAACTTTACTTTTTGCTGCAATACATATAGGAACAAGATTGTATCAGATTTTTAATGGTGTAGAAAAGAGGAATTTAGTCCAATAAAAAAATGCAAAGAATTTTCTGTTGATTGGACAACAAAGTACATAATCATGTACAAATGTCACAGCAAAATAGAGGGCTTTTAAAGAAAAACATATTAAAACCACCCAAATTCTAGCCTTTTAAAGCTCTCAGTTTAGTCATCACAGTCAATGTGCACTGAGGTCCCACTCAGGAGATCCCTTGGACATGCAACAGAAATCAAGTACAAAAGATTTAGTCAAGTTTCATAACATGCTTATATGTATTTTGAATATGAATATTTATGAAATGTCATGAAAACTCTTTTGATAAATTCAGGCCATCTCTAATCAGTACCACCTTAAAACAAGGAGGTGAAACATGATATTGCTCAGCAAATAACTTGGAATGAAGAACTCACACACAAGTAACAACCAAAACTCACCAGATATATTATCAACTGTAGTTTACTCACACCATCTTCAGCACACACAAAGTCTCATTCATTGAAGCTGGCATTATGTGTAACATATGCAAAACTGTTAACTCTGTACGTTATTCAGAATGTCTATAAAGTTGTCAGAAATTAACTGAAGAATTTAACTTTGATCTGATTTTGCCATAGATGTACACAGCACTTCACAACAGTAACAGAGGAATGAAGATGGTACCCTAAAAGGTTTGTAGTTTCATGGCTAATTGTTAGTCTTGTTCACAGATGCAGCACTATAATTTCAAAAGAAACTACTTGTAAATAAGGTAAAGTGTATCTGGCTTTTAAGTCACTAGCAGGAGCCATCTCAAGCAAATCTGTGTTAGATCTACAGACGAAGCTACACAACAGGCAGCCTAGGGGTTACTGTTAACAGGAGCTCGTGTACCCTTCATAAATAAAAATAACCCGAACCAAAACCTCAATAATTTTTACAAAAATGCTAAATCCCTTGCAGCATAATTAAGAATAATCCTTCCCTTGTTGATCTAGTCCTTGTTAAAGCTGCTATGCCCTATCAAATCCAGAACTTCCAAGGTACAACTAATTGCATAAGTGAATATATAACACGTCGATTGGGTGAAGTTCATATTTCCTTATACAAGTCCTATAATATTTTTGTCTATGAATGGAAATGAGGGTGGAATTCATCCCCAGCCCTTGGGTAAATCAGATAGCACAGATATCATCCTGCCGAGAACATATTTTGTAATAATTTGAACCCGCAGGCTGCAATCACTTCTGCTATCCCTCTGCACTGTGCAGTAATTTGGGGGTTCTGAATCACAAACAAATGGATTTGGTTGCCTTATTTCTGCTGATGCTTCTGTGGCCTTTGGTTAGTAACCAGGAGGACAGCAGGGCTCCCAATCCAGATACCTCAGGGCTCAAGTGGCATGGTAGCCTTGAATTTCTCCGAGTACGAGTAGACTGCATTAATAATTGCAAGGTACACCTTGAAAATAGTATCTGAAAATTGTATTTCCTGCCATTTATAAATAGATAGACCTTCAACAGAAATGTAAACATTCATCTTGAAACTGATGTACATATTTCTAAGGCATTTTCTTCTGTATTCTGCTGTATATACGTGTCAGTCTGCTTGCTATGTAGCATTCTGTTATGCATGGAGCTGAGTGAGGCATTATATTTGTCCAGTGTTTCAAGAGCCTTAAGCATGTGTGCCCTAACTTTTGAATGTAAAAGATACTTTTTCTTTTGCTGTCAAGTGAATTTAAAACAACACAACAAAATCCTAATTTTCTACTTCTATTAATTTTCTGGTACTATATTTCATTAGCTTGTTACACTTCTTTTTATTGTTTTCACTTAGCTCAGAAATTTCACTACTGGAACGTAGATATGGAAAGGTAGCAATACATCTACTCACAGGGACAGTTTTCCCTTCAACTCAGTAGTATTTGTGCCATGTGGGATACTGTTAAGAAACATATTTCCAATAGACTTCCTTTAATCAAAAAAAAATTTACATCACTTAAAGGTCATTTTGCTTCATTGGGCATGGGACAAATGACAACTTAGTTAAACATGCTGGCTTCTAGTCACTTCAAAAGTGTGACGGCAATCACATTTTGATTCCAAAATGCATATGAAAAAAAGCACATTAAGCAAAGCAGCTGGGGGGAAGTGCTTCTCTTTAGGAGGAATTTTTTTCAGAAAAGCATTTTTATCTTTTTTATTTTGCTAAAACTGTCAGAGTATTTAAACAGAAGCCTCAAGGTTCATTTCTACATTTCCTAATAATAATGTTAAGTATCAATTTTGATTCTTTGAGGATTTTTTGTCATTTTTAATGTAGATGGCAATGGCAATTTGTAAATGAAGAGTGTAATTAACTAGACAAGCTTGTCAACAGTAACCGAAATTTAGGTGTATCATTATATATGACTGGCTGTACTTATGTATTTATTTGTCTAAATTGTATATATTGTTTTATCTATAGTGTCTGTAGAAGTGCATTCTTTTAGATTAATGTATTATTTACAGTTTTGTGGGATTGCCAGCAAAGCTGCTAATCAAGATACTATTTTTTTGTATCAATGTCAAATAATAAAAAAAAGTGAAAAACAGAAAGTGTCCTGTAAGTTTTCTTCTTCACTTATTTCTAGAAATGCAAATTGTATTATCTGAAAAAACAGTATCAATGAATTGGCTCATTTGTCACAAGTAAGAATATTGTGCTGTAAAAGCAGGTTTCTAAAAAATAATTGAAAAAAAAAATAAAACAAAACACTGCTTTTATTCTTTATTTGTGCAAGAACTTCATCAAGCTGATGTCCACCCAGGTCAGATGTACTACTTCATCTGAAGCTTTTGAACTTCATGGCACTATCTGGCAGAGTAGCAGATGAGTGCATCCTCTGCTCTGCCCTCTGCCCTAGCTGCTTTGGCATCCCCAGCTAACGAGACCCAGGTTTGACCATTCTAAGGTGGCAACGCTTTTTGACACCCTCAGCACGGCTATTCTGCTGCTTGCATGGTGTTTTAACACGTGGACTTGCAGCTCTCAAAAGCTACACGCAGGAGAAAAGGAGAAATGTCCCAAAACTCAGATCTCATAAACCACAATAAAGTTGTTTGAAGCTGCTGTGTGACCACGCAGGTCACCCATACAGAGGGAAAGGATTCTCCCTGGTCTCTCACAGACACATTGGGACCATGAGAGAGCCTTTTGCTTCTCCCCCTACCCTGCAAAGCATCAGAAAATAAATGAAGAATCACTGAGTACACTCACTGCCCAGTAAGTCTCAAGTAGCCTTTGTCTCCCAACACAAATATCTTAAGATACTGTTTTGTCTCTCAGGGAGGTGTGGTCAACTCTAGGGTCCTCATATCAAAATAAAAGCAAAACCAAAAGTAACACAAAAGTAGGAAGAAATCCCTTGTCTTCTAAGAACATCAGAAAAATTAATCTCTTCCCATTCTCCCCTTCACAGATTCCTATGCAGAACTAAGTATTCTAACCTCTTTTCCACTGGCTTTAGAGCTCAATATCCAAAAATCATTTGTGAAATGCAGGGGAAAATAACCCCACCTCTGAGAAGGTAGTTTTTGCAAACCAAAGTGTATTTCCTTGGGTCACCTGTTCCAGAAGTAGTTGAGGCCTGCAAAAGTGTCCTCAGGCATCCCAGCAGTGTCTGCAGCAACACAGCAACCTTACAAACCGTAATGAGATGCTTTAAACCAACCAAGAGTTTCACATACAGTAAAACCCCTCCAATCGTTTTCATCTCTCTTGTTTCCACCAAAGCAGCCTGAGTCTAATTGCAACACTTACATGGTGTTTAATTAATAGACAGCTTGGAGATATGCAGATATTAGCACTAGTAGGGTAGATTTCATGAAGCTTGATTATCTTAATTACAAGCATTCTATTTTCTCATTTACTTAATTGATTCTCATAGATTTTCCAGAGAAATCTGCACTGCCCTAAGTGAAAACAGTATCTAGAAAACCTTTTTAGAAGTGCTGACATTGGCCTATTACAGCAGTAACGCATCAAAAAAAGGAGATCTATAGGACGTGGAACATTGTACTGAATAGCATCTGCTTTCTTTTCTCTTGTTAAAAACACAAATTTATGAAGTGGAAGGAGTCATTTGGGGAGAAAAAAAAGAAAGAATGTACCCTATTTATTCACCCACACCTGCAATTAAGTTGTGTCAGGTGTCTCCTCTGATGACTTGCCTAATACAGGAAAAAAATCCATTTTTTCTGCTAGGTCTACATATTAGTTGAATCTACATTATATCTCTGCCTCACCTGAAAAAGCCAAGAGCAAGAGACATTTATTTGTCATGCAAGATTTATCCTTGAGCACTTACTCTGCAAAGGCAGCATTACATAACAAGCTGGACAGATTTAAGTGCAGTGGTTTTGTAATGCAGACAATTTTTATTTGGGGGAAGCAAATACCCCAAATTGAGATGTGCTGGCTAACACCTACCATATCTGTATCTATCAAGCATCCCTTTTTTCTTTAAGAATTCCTTTATCTGTCCTATTTTCTAACATCACATCTTTCTTCAAAGAGAAATGGGACTTCTAGGTACCTCAGGATAGCAGTAAAAGTAAGGGGGAAGAAGAGACACCCTACAGCATCATTACAAGCTTTTTCCTTGATTTACAAATGTCACTTAGCCTTGCTCTGTTCTTCTGTACTTTTAATCTCCTTCAATTTGGTACATTTCCCTGTTATTTCCATCACTCTTTCCATTCTCCTTATGTGCTCTTGCATAGCTCAGCATTCTCCCATCTCAAAGTAGCCATTCAAACCAGCCACAAAAATAAGGGCATAGTGTCTTTATGAAGAGAGAGCTCATACAGGTTTACAGTCCTACACTAACACCTGGAAAACTGATTTCAGCAAGTTTCAGGGGACAAGTAGCACCTAAAGCTGTTTCTTCAAAAATCTTTTCTTTGATATTTCCCAGTTCAGGTACATGGTAAAAAATAAAAAAAAAAAATCTGTCATCTTTCATCATGCCTCTGCCTGCAGAGATCACTATCACAAGTCTAAGGTTGTTTAGCTTTTTCTTCCTTATTCCTTTTACCTTTCCTCAGAACCTTGGACAGTTCATTGGAATTCAAACCATTTTTTTCATGTTTCACTTTAACTCCTACTTAATCAAGTATACTTTATTCCACAATTTCAGTGTCTTAACCTTTTTATCTGGTTCTGCTCTCTGTGTTGCCTCCACTCTCCTCATATCTTCCTAACAGTCAGACATCTGGTATTGAATCTCTTACAGGAGTATTAGCATGAAGGCTGAACACAGCAGTACTTTTCTCTGTTGCTGTCTCAGAGGTATCAAAAACTGCATTATTGGATTCGTTTCACCAGACAGGGCAGCTTACCTTACTATCATCACATTTAAAGCAGAAAATGAACCTCTTGCAGCATCTGGAACAGCCACTAAGCCTACAAGGCCACAGTAGCTATGGCCACGGTAGGTGTTGTAAAGGAAACTTGCCAGCGCGCCGTTCCCCAGGCTCTGGCAGTTGAACTCCCAAGGCCACACTCGCACAGCTGGGACCGGGATAACAGGAACAGCTGGACCCGGAGCCCCGAGGAGCGCTCCCCAACAAAGGAACCCCCGGGCCGGGCTTCGATGCCCTGCCAGCCGCAGACGCGGGGAAGCCTCGGCTCCTGCTGTGTCCCTGTGTCCATCCCCCGGGCCACACCGCCCTGCTGCCTTTGGCATGCGGGGCCGGCAGCTCCCGGCCTCGGCCCCACCAGAGCTCCGCCTGCAGCTTCAGCTCCAGCCGCCCGCGCCACGGGACTCCGCAGCAGCTGCCTACACACCCACACTCTTTCAAAGTATGCACTTAATGAATTCTACATAGAACACCATTTCCCCTCCCAAAGGCCACAAAAAGATCCACATCATTCAGAACAAACTCTGTAAGGTGCACTCAGGCTTTGTATTACGTTTACCCTCAATTTGGCAGGATGGGTTATGAAACGAAGAATTGCTGCCTCTGGAGAGTGGTATCCTGTAAGGATGAGGCTGACTCTAGTGGAAGTAGAGTCTACTATTCTATTCTAAGCATAGATGTACTTTGAATTTGTAACACAGCTGATGCCAAGGTTGATGATAGGCTGCTTTAATTGGTCATTAAAAGGCAGTATTATTTACCACCTTGTTTCTTGGAGTCAGCATTTCCACACATGGGAATAAAACTAATGGACTAGAATAAAGAATATATACAGCATGTAATTAAAATTACATTGCTTAATATGGGAATATACATGCACATAGTGCAGGTGCTGTCACAGAAGTACAGGTTATGGAAGTTTACTTTTTAAATTGTATTGTACTGCAATTTAGCTGTCACTTCAAACAGATGGGTGAGTTGTGCAACATTTTTAAACTGATTTAATTACTTGCAAAGGTATTGGCTCGTGTTAATTGGTGCAATAAATTACACAATGGTTCACAGATTCCATTAAAAAGGACTTTGAACATGTAGTATCTATAGAAAAATACACTGCTTGCACATCAATATTAGACAAAATAGTTATAGGCTGTTTGTTTTATCAATTCATAAGATCAAAAAACCCACCATTCACACAAGACAATGTGCCTAACATGACAGATATTGATGTATAATTATATCTCAGAGACAGGTGAATGTTGGAGACAATATATCCAGCCACATGCCTAGAAGAATGATCAGAGTAAGTAAATGTAAATGGATTGCCCTCACTTTCCCAAAAAACCCCACTGGTTGTGTACAATTTACCTAGTGTGAGATGATTACCGTTGCCCTTCAGGACAAAGCCATTTACTGAAAGGTGAGACATGGGGAAGAAGCTTGACAAGCACCTGTAACAGCTTTTGAAATATGTAGGGTTCGACTCTAGTCAATTTAATGTTTAAATTGTTGTTTCTTCTCTTGAACTCCAGGAATACCCAAAATCCCCTAAAGTCATCAAGTAGGAAAATGTCTAGCCTGTTAAATACCACAGCAAAGTGCACCTGGTATTAGACACCAAACAAAGTCTGTAGGGCAATAATGGTCATCAAACTCTGTAGCAGCAATACTAGGAAAGCTTTCTAGCATAAGCAGGCAAAAACCTTGCAAGATCTTTGGTTACACTTTGGCACAAAGTTTTCACTGGGGAAGAGCACATTTTAACTTGGAGAAAAGATGCTGGTGGCCTGAAATGTTACATTTTAGGATTTCTAGGAACTTAGGAGAGTAAGGAGAGTGAGCCTTTAGCAGCCAAATTTACCTAATTTGTGACAAATTATTTATTTTCTGAACATTTAAAATTAAATGCTTTTAATTTTTTTCATGGTTTTGAAATTGCTGTGCGTGAAATGTCATTGAAAACAAGCTTGCACTTTTATCTTCTGCTAAACACCAGACATACACCACTTCAAAGAAGTACATTACATTTTATTTGAATGCTGGGACAGACATATCAGTAAATAAAGTAAAAATCATACGAATTGTCAGCGTTAATACTACCACCTGGCCATGTTTCCCCTTTCCAGCAGTAATTTCCTTAATTTTTTCTGCCTTTCATTTCAATAGAACCTAACAATTCACTATTTTTTTCTATGCATCACAATTTCTGCAAAGCTGCATTTTGTTTAAACAAACAAACAAAAAGCTTTATGTAACTCAAAACCAGAAAAAAATGCATCTGGAAAATTGTACTTAAAATGAGAAACATTTGCTTTTTCCTCAGCAAGTACTGTGAGGATGGGTGACAGCTCATGAGGAGAGATTAGGGCAAACAGCACTGCCCTTTCCCAGGTACTACTTTTACTAGCTGTGCAATTGCTGGAGAGCAAGAAAACCTGATCTAATCAAAGGCTGAGTGTTGAACTAGATGACCTTTTAAAGGTCCTTTGCAACCCAAACCATTCTGTGATGGGAAGCAAAGAGAACATCACACCATCACCACCCACAGGTGAAGAACCTCTGGACAGAAGAGGGAACAAAGGGGCCTTACATACAAGCACTAGGCAAAAAACTTGGGAACTGCAGAAATGTTAGTGGAAGTCATACTCAACAGATGAGAAAAATACTCATTTCTTTAAAGCCTATGTAAGACAACAAAGTTTTAGAAAAATAAACATGTTCTAAAAGTTCATGTACACCACTGCTTCTAATTTGCATATTTATTCTCAGTTTGCCGTAATGCCAGGACATGTATTTGCTTTAAGCAATAATTCACAATGGATGGGGAACACATCAGACAATTGGCAACTGATTTATCTTAACAGTTCTGAAAGTACGTATCTGTGAAACTGCGTTTTTAATCATATTAGGACCCACACCGTGATGGAAAGCAGCATTTTCAAGAGGAGTAGGAGACATTTGGTCTTCTTCCCACAACTCTAACATCTTTTCCAATAAATTCAGATCACTGCATTTAGGCCAAAATTACGTTTGATATACCAAATTTAAATTATAACACAGACCTAATTTAACCATAAACCACATTACATTTCCTCAAGATAATATGCCACCAATAAGTAAAATTACTAAAGCTTACTTGATTTTTTTTAATTGAAAAACCTTTTCCATGCCTTTCAGCTTGAAAAAACATCCACAACAGAACCAAGTAATAGAAATGTAAATGGCATACACCAATAACTTAGACTCACCTGCCTGTTACAATGGAATGGATATAGGTACCATTTTGTATCTTGTGAAGTGCATTTATATCCTCGTTTCTAGACTTGCCAATATCTCTACATTATATACAAATAATCTTAATGTTAACTTACCAAAAATTCAGACAGTAATGAGTCAGTTCTACAAGAACAAATCAGACCTGAAATCCCCTCCCAAAGGCAATAAGTTTGCATTTAAGTATAAAAAAATTATTTTCAGAGTTAAGAGATTTCTTTTGTGACCAATAAAAGGATTGTGATCATTGTTAGATAAGCAGTAGAAGCCCTAATTTTCAGTTTGTTACCTATTTATATTATTTAATGTTAACATGCAAGCATACTTGTCTCCAACAGAAGCTTTTGAAAGGATCTCATTGAGATCTGAGCATGTACAGGATTGAAATGGTTTTTGGTGTGTTTTTTCAAATGCCTTTAAAAGTAGTACAAATTGTAAATTCCAGAGATTTATATTCCTAAGCATTAGTAATGCTCCATTAGCTTAATTTGTGCTGACAGACAGACAGAAATCAGGTCTAGTAAGAAAAATGCAAGTTCAGAGGTGACAATAAAAGAAAAACACAGCCCAGACACACTAAAAGCTCAATATTGTAAGAGAGAACCAGTCAGGTTTACAGCTACAAGAATGGGTTTGGATTTTTCCACCACATAACTCTTCAGACATCAAAGCCCTGCTAGATTTTTTTCCACAATTACAGTGGTAGCTTTAAAACCCACAAAGGACTGCTGGAGTAAGTCAGACCTGGGAGAGTTTGTTGTACAGAACATATAGGAATTGCTCAACAGTTAATGTAGCTGCACCAGAGCTGACTATCAAGAACTAAATTGTGTAAAGCTGTGAGCAAGCTCTGAAATGGTTTTTTCTAGAAGGGGCAGCTTCCAAGCAGCAGTAGTTTTAAGTTCTGAAAAGTGTCTGCACATACACCTCTGCATGAACCACAACACAGCATCTGTGGGTCCCGGAAACTCCTCATTGGACCATAAGTTCTCCATGGAAAAGAAAAGGTGAGGGAGGACTAGGGAAACAGAACAAGGGCCCCAAAGCCTCACATTTCTCTCATCTCAAGTTAAGGGCTGGGATGCGTAAACCCAGACGAAAAGATAAATCCACTTGTAAAAAAGTAACATTTCAGAAAAGAGGAAAAAGAAAAAGTATTTTCTGAACTGCAAAGTTCACAACAGCTTAATATATCTATAAATGGGACAGAAAAAGTAATACTGTGGAGAGCTGAACAATTACTGATGTAATTTTTGGAAAAATCCAAGGCCACTAACTAAATTGGTACATGACGTTTTGTTTGTTTAGGAAATTGCTGCCATGTACTTTCTAGATAGGTAGCAAGGACAGCATATAAACAAGCAAGAGCAGCACAAAACGATGCATACACCTCAAGGATGTAATAAATACTTTATCAGGATCTTTGTCATCACCCTGAGGTTTTTGTAGTCACATACCTCCCTATAAAGTGAGTGCTGAAACCACTGAGGGAAAATAAGAGAAAGTACAAGAGAAATGTGCTGGTGTAGGGTGAGAGAATCAGAGCCCAGGTATTTGCTCTTGGGCACTTACAGTCTAAATATAAGCTAGGAGGTATCAACATTCCCTGTATCTACCGGCAACGCTGCACTTGCCACCCAGCTCCACAGAATTTTCTCCTCTCCTCTTTGAATAACTAATGAGCACAGGCTAAGCAGTAAGACTGCATCCAGGCAACGTCCTGTGACCCGGCAAGGTCCATCCACACCGCTCACACCTGCACTCTGTACACACCAGGCTCTGCCATCCCCAGCAACCAAGAGCCCGCGGCCCCGCGAGAGACCAGCCCTGCCGGCGGCCCCTGCGTGCCTCCAGTGCAGAGCTCAGCCACCTCCAGCAAGCACAGCAGACAGACCCCAGCTGGAGCAGCTCTGGAGAAGGCTTACACCAGCCACAAAATACAAAAGTTACAGTTACAAAATATATGGTATAAATATATACATTTCTTCTGTGTGCTGCCTTGGCAGTAATTAACATAAATAAAGATGTAAGAAAGTATACTTGAAAAGTGGTAACCCCACTGAAACCTCACATATGCAATAAAACAGGCCTTTTACAATTATTAATGAGCAAAAATTTAAACTTAGGCTAAAGAACACACTTTGCCTCAATCATTTTGAGAACATATTATCTGCATGTCTCAGCATCTCAAACTATTTCCCTCGCTAAACCAAAATGGTACCAAGCATTTTCAAAATGCCAATTTCGTCACAAGTAAAACACTCACTTTTGTAACACTAAAGACACACATCTAACACACCCTAATCTGGAAGGAAAACCTGTTTACTCTCCTGAACTGAAACAGGATGTTTGATTCATTTGGCCATAACTGTTTGTATCCAACAGCTGTCTTCAGTTTAAACTGACACCAATTTGGTATGCCATGAGTACTCTTCCAAAGGGTGTTTTTAAGCCTCCAGCTTATACCAGAAACAGGAAGGAATATTAAATTTACTTCAGCATGTTACTTTCAGCATAAACTCTTTATGTTGCCTAAACACTTTATAGGGCATATGCAAATATAACAGCCCCCCAACTAACCCTATTTGGATTTAAATACATAGAGCCTTACTGTTAAGACTTCATTTGCAATTACTTCATTAAAAATTAAAATCTTTGGCTATGAAAAAGCTCAACTAAGCTGACAACAGAAAATGAAGAAGATAAAGGGGAAAGTGTAACACTCACACATTTGCTTAAACACAGCCCTGCTTTGACTTCCACAGACCAATCCAAGCTACACTACCTTCAAACAGGACAGATCTCAGAGATTTGGACCTTCATTGGCCTTATAAATCCATACACATAAACACACAGAAATCAATGAACACAAAGCACTTTTACACAGTAATTAATATAGCACTAAATTGTAGCTCAGAAGCTCTCATCCAAGAGTCTAGATTCATCTCTGCAAAAATCCTTCTGGAGAAAAAAACCCCAAACATATCAAGCAACACAAAGTGCATGAGTTTCCTCATCCTTTCCATCTTTTGTAAAACATCAGGTTTATGGGCGATTTGGCAATGCCCCATCTGACAGGCAAATTTAAAAGGTTAGCACTGAACCTAATCAGAGATAATCAGAAAACTCTCTCTCTCTGGCATAATTTTCTGCTCGGATAGCTCTGCTATAAATAGGGAAATATAGGGAAAAGCTTGCAGCACAAGCAGAGTAGAAGACTTCAGAAGATTTTAGTAATCACTTTCCATTCAAATCACACCTACTCTTTAATCACAATTGGATCCTTTTCCATTTTATAGCCCCAGGAGTAAACTGAGGAGCTCATAATCGACACAGATTGGAAGTGAAATTTTAGTCCCACTGAAGCTGTTGTGAAGTATTATTAATTCATGGGGCTGAGATTTCAATAATGGTCCTACCCTCTGGATCTTCTGTTCTAATTCAAGGCGGATTTCTCCACCCTCTCCCTATTTCTCATAATATAGAGTAAATGCTCCAGTGCTTTGTTTTAATCAGAGGTGATCTAACAAGGAGAGAGAAGAAAGAGAGTCAGAGAGAAACAGATCCTGAATGAAACAGGATTCTTAGCTGATTCGGTAAGATGTTGGGAATAGTTTCAGGTTTAACAACCTCAACCAGATAACTTGCACTTTTCCTCCCCGTAAACACTTCAAAAACCTTTCCACAGAGCTGAAAAAAATGGTTAGGAACTTTATTTAATTTCACCCTTCAGCTTATGCGATAATATCTCTGCAACAGAAGCAACCTGGAAAACTGTAAAAATCAATTTCCTTGTCTAAGTACAAAGTCCTGCAAAAAAGGCATAGCAAATTTACCTCTAGGAGGGTACTTTCTACATCAGAATGGAGCACTGCTAACTTCTTGCTTGGGCACATTCAGAGCCAAAGACCTCAGCTCAGTTGTCCCCGGGGGGGCAATGAGCAGACTACTGCTGCACCATGGCACAAGAGCTTCCTCCCAGCAGCCAGCACAGGAGGGGACCAGTGGGCAGCAGGACTGAAGAACCCCAGGGAGGCCTGGGAGGAGGAAGCACTGACACCCACACTTCCCTTGTTCTGAAAAACTTGTGTTTGCTGACCATTTGATTTTATAGTTTGTTCTTTCTTGGTCAATAATAGAGTATTAGCCCAATTCAGGGCATTGGCAAAAGATATTAATTTGCCAGAATGAAACAACAAAACTTTCAGCAACCTTAATACATATACCAGAAGATTAAGATAACAATCTTCAAATGTTTTCCTTGCCCTCTATATTATAAACCATCACAGGTACAGTACAGGTGTGGGTTGCAGCAGGGAGCAGTTTGGTGGGTTCCCCCCCTCAATACCAGACCACTTCTCAAAACCAATTCCAAGCTTTCAAAAACAAGAGATGCAGGCAGAAATGCAGGCCTCTCCCTTAAGGCAGCAATTTAGTACTAGACAGCCTGTCTTCCAGAACAGAGCAGTTTTACTATTGTAAATCTTTTTGCCTGATGATTTATTTTTAAAGGACATGCGTAGCACAAAGTCCACCTATTCAAACGCTCTTGACACTCTCTGGTTCTTCTGCTTCAACAGCTACACACACTGCTTTTTATGTGAGAAGACAATTGTATTACCAAATAACCACACATTCCTATACGTTTTGAGATGTCATAACTCAATTGTCCTGAACAGAAAGAAAGCTACATCGATGGGGTCCACAGAGCAAATGTGACACAACTCAAAAAGCCTTTTTAATCAAGGTAAATCTAAAGAACCCCAGCACTCCCACCCACGAGTAGCATCTTTCCTTAATGAGTCTTAATGATTACATGGATGAAAAATGAGTAAAGGCATGTACTTTTCATCTACTCTAATTCTATTTTGTTTAGCTGCTCCTCTGCATAAACACATCCACTTGCATAAGTGATTTTCTACACACTACTGAAACAACAAGCAAGCACAGCCTTTCAAACTCATGCTTGAAAATTAGATGGCAAAATGCCCACGTTCCAAAAAGGACAAGATTGCCTCCCTATTGGTTTATGCAGGGAAAATTATATTTCTCCTTCTAACCCCCTACTCTTCCATGTCTCTGTAATTGCTCACTGAGCCACCACTGCTCATATTCTCAATATTAGCAGCAGACAACTTCACAACCACAGAGTTTGATTCAACATCTGAGATGATCACAACTATGAAAGCAGCTTGATGAACATCAATCTAACAATCATAAAGCAGCTACAAAACCACATTTTTATGTGCATTGCAATGTTACTCTTAGTCATTGAGGGAAAACGAGTAACTAAAATGTCACAATGCTCAACTAATATGCCTGGATTATTTCATCAGCAGGACCACTGTGCAAAAAAAAAAAAAAAAAATGCAAGGAAACCAGACTTTGCTGAGAGTTTTTGTGGTTTGAGTAAACCTAGCTGTTCAGTAGCAGAGCTCACACACAGGGAACTCAAAGATTTAGGCTCCTGATGCTTTTCCAGCTTCTTGTTTAAAATAATTAGCATTCTGTGTGCGTGCACATGCATGAGAACACTGCAAGAGAGTGGAAAGGCTGCCCACTTGATGCAGCAGAAAAACCCACAACAAGTGTCTGAATAAAGTTCTATCACAATTGATTCAGAGAAAAGTAGACCAAATGCTATTTGTTATCAACAAGGTCTCTCTTTGGGGTTTTTTGCTGCTTTTGTAGAATGTGGGAGGGTAAGGTGGGAACGGGCAGCAACATCCCCTGCTCCCTGCTAAACAGAAATCAGCATTTTCAATGCACTCAATTAGCAGTGTTTTAGGTCTGTGTCAGATTCCTCATCAGAGCTAATTGATTTCAGGCACAGGCCAATCTCACCATTAAACATCATTATGCAGAGGTAGGTGGTGAAAAGGAAAACAGATCTCTGATTAAAGAAAAGCGTAAGAGGGAGGCATACCATTTACAAGCTGCACACAGCATTCCCTCTCAGAGAAACAACAGCGTTTAAAAACATTCTGAAGAGATGTCTCACAGTAAAATTTCACAGGACTGCTCTAGAAGCCCCAAAATTGGAGATGTGACATTGGCCCAAGCTATGTGAAAAGGCATACATCTTTATCTTGGGACAGAAAATTCAGTTATGTTTTCTGACTTTTTTCCCTGCTCCTCCTTCCACTCCCACTCACAAAGGATGTTCTAAGGCAAGAGAAGAAGTTGTGATAAGTACATAGGATAATATTTTAGAAAACAAGAATACTTATCACAACTAGCTAGTTAAATTACAGTTTGAATGCACAACTCCACACATGTTGGTGGGAAGATTTGAGGTCAGCACTTGTCAGAAGGAAGAGATGTGCTCCTGTTCTCTTGGCGCAAAAAGCATATGTTGCCAGCATGGGAAACAGCTTTCCTGGCCTAAAGCCCACACTGAAGTCCCACGAGATAAAAGGCTGGAAATGTCCCTTCTCTCCCACTCCTTTGCAAATGTAGTTAGTCTCCAGACCTGGTTTCGTGCTAAGCTAAATGCTATTTTTATTTTCATCCTAACACTCTGAAACTAATAAAAGCAGAACTGTGTTTTGATTGACTTTCATCTCAGCCCACAGAGCTACTTTCAGCAAGCTAAAGCACAGCACATTGGCATGGCTGGCTCCATGGACGCTGACATTAATCAGCCCACAGAGCCTGCAAGTGCCCAGCTGCAGGCACTGGCATATAATCATCATACAGATGATTATATTTTTAGCACCATCTAATTAAGCCCTATTTTCCTGGCCTTAGAGACAGCTACATGGTTGCTCCCCTGTCCCAACTTCACCTCATTAATTACAGACCTTTTCTTTCAAACAAGACAGGTGCTGTTGCCAGCAACACCAGCACTACAACTGTTTTGGAGCAAGTCATGTCACACATATAAGAACTTCACCCAGCTTCTAAACACTTTTCATGTAAATGTGAGCAAATGAATAGCTGCTAGTTTTCTCCCTTATTATTCAACAAAGGATGTATATACAATAATAAAGAAGCAAACTACTATTATGTTTGCCATTTACTTCTACTTTATCATAGCTTGCTCACTGCTTTCTACTGCAACATACCACATATTTTCACCTTTTTTTACCTGCATATACTAAAAGTATAAACTACTTATAAATGTAATTTTAACACACTAAAGCTTCAATTACCCTTTCTACCTTTTAAAAAATGCATTTTACTCACATTGTATTTACACACAATATCTTAGCAGTAAAAACAAGAAAAAAAGTTTTAAAACCCAACACAGCTGTGATAACAGTGCCACACAAATTTCCTGCCCCACTGAACCACAGAAGCATTGCCATGTTTCTGCATCAGACCACAAGTGAGCAACAACTGCTACTTTATCTTGGTATAATACTGCTGACTGCCTCAGTCAAAGCACTACATTCTTTATTTAGATACCTCCTGCAGCCTCAACCAGCACAGCAGATGAGCACTTTTGACAGTTGCTACTCATATCCCAACACTTCTTCCCAGCTTCTGGGGAGGTGTATAGTGAGTGCAACATAATTTTCATCCAAATATATATTCTATATATATATATTCCACTTTTTTTTCTAGAACAGTGAAAACAAGAAGCTTCCCTGAACATTCACTTAGTCTGAGAAAGTACTGCAGCAGCTAATTACTTCGCAGGTGGATTAGTCAATAACGGTGCAATACTTCGAGAAATGGACATTAAAATACATAACACTCACAATTTAGCCCCACCTCATCGCGGTGCTGCAGGTTATCACCCGGATCACTGGTGTGTGCACGTTTCGGGTACCTTTTTGATTTACTCACACTCCGGCACAAAAGAACACCCAGCCGCTGGCAGCCCGCCCCGCAGCCGGACGCGCTGCGTTCTGAGCCCGCACAGCCGAGGCTGCCCAGGGCCGGAGCCCCGCCGGGCGCAGCCCTGCCCGCCGCCCGGTACCCCGGCCCGCACAGGGCCCAGGCCCCCGGAGAAAGGCTCACTGACCCTGCAGTTCGCCAGCCCCACGGCTGACAAGAGCCGGCCCGGGCCCCTGGCTCGCCCACCAACAGCTCCGTGGGCACCAATGGCCCCAAGAGGCCTGACCGGCCCCAACGCGCCTCACCTGGGCCCGCCCGCTCTCCGCCCACACAAACCGGGAGCACACGGGGCCTGCCCCGGGAAAACCATTGGTTTCTTGAAGTAAGCCCTTGGGAGCCTTAATAAGGGCTTCTGCAAAGCCATGGAGAGCAAGGAGCCAAAGCAACCCTCAACCCCGAGGGCTAAGCAATATTTCCTCTCCACCCCAGCTGCTGCTCCCAAACGAAGGGCAGCAGCCTTTTTTAATAACAACTCTGTAATCCGCTCAGAGCATGGAAATTCAAAATACTAATCAGTTTGTGCAATACATCTTTATTTTAATTTTATTTTTTTAAACTTTGCAGTCATTTTGGAGTAATCATCATGTAAACAGTAGGATGGGATGGGATTACATTGAGTCGTATGCAAATAGTTCTAGAACACTTCAACAATTATGACATTATAAATAACTTCTCTTAACAATATATATTTGCCATTTTCAGTACATTAAAGAGCTGCCACTTATCTAGGATTAACTAGGAAGTAGTTTAAAGTGTAACCTCTGAGAAACACGTCTCCAAATGCAGAAGTCTTTCTAAGGTTCCCTAGCTCCATAATCTCTATGTCACAGGTTAAGCAGAGGGACTACTTGGGTCAAAGTGTTTTCTTTGTAACAGAGTTTTACTTGATCATTGCACAAAGCCCTATTATTTTCATTCCACCTTGGTATTTTGCAGAACTTCAAATAAAGCTTCAGTTCCATTCTTCAAGTTTTTATTCACCTGTATGAAACCAGTTTCTATCATTAAGGGTAAGTGAGATCAGAGATGGGCACAGTAAGCATTCTACCTTAACCACAGCTCACAGTAGCTCTAGCTCATGGACTCCCCAATAAAGCATAATCAAAATACTCTAACACCTTTGCTACTGTATATCCCCTCCTTGCTCAGATAACTATATATATTTATATATATTGTACCATATGTATGGTACTTCTAGAAAATGGAGATTATTTATATAAGCAGCCTCAGGCACATTCTTAAAACATTAATATCTGCAAGGCACCTCCCACTCCCTTGATGATCAGTTTGTGGACTGTTTTTTTGACACACAACCAACAAAAGCTTGCTAATGCTGAATCAAATTTTTTCAAAAAACCCCTAGAAGTTACCAAATACTTCAAAGACATACCTGAAACTTTTTTAAATAGTGGGAGATTAACTGCAAATAGCACATAATCAAGTCAAGTAATTTTCTTATTACTAGTATGTTTAATGCATAAATATATGAAAAATAAAATTCACAGTCATTTTTAAATCTAGAATTCAAGTTTGGCTAATATTTCTAAACTTGTATATGTATGTTAATTTCTAAATGTAACAGAACAGAGGCAGTATTATCAACCACAAGTACAGGTAAAATAGTATCACTCAAAGTCTATGAAAGAAGTAAGCTTGATAGAAATTTCCTTTTGTAATAATCAATAAATACAGGCACCTGAGAGCATTTCCACAGGCTTTTCACTTAGGGGGAATCCAAATCAACTGTTAAGAGACATTTAGGAGCATTTTGAACGTTAACAGCAGCGGTGTAGCTGTGGGCTTTGCTTGTTCTGACTTTGTGAATTGCTAGATAATGAAGCAGAACTCAGTGTGTGGTGCATTAATTTTCCTTTGCGTCTAAGCTGGCTTTTTCGCATTCGCAATCTCACAATTCGGCTTGGGGTCAAGGGACCGACATCAGCTGACACTTAACTGAGCAAAACCAATCAGTTTCACTTCATCAGGAATCTCAGTGCCATCACAGCCAGAGGCCTGCAAGTACAAACAGAAACGTTTAGTATATCATGCTACAAAGGAGCATTTGACAGGCAGGATATAAAGTTTCCCTATATCGCCCAGTCAGCAAACAGCTTGATTGAAGGAGAGCTTTCAGACTGCTTCATGTGGCTTCTGTCAGCGTCAACCAATTGCATCCTTTATTTTAGCAAACTCTTGTAGTCAATATTAAAAATTATGGAAAAAAAAAAACCAACTGGAAAATGGACACTGAAATACCCAAATTCTTTAAACCAAACTTTCCAAACTGGAGCCAAATTTGCTTTTTCATGAGAGCAAGCAGTTTTCACTAATGAAAAGCATCTAATACACATGAATAGAATCCACATTTTACCACTGTGCTATACACATCAAATGTTTCATGAGTACAGCCAGGAAGTTGGTTTGGAATACCAACCAGCTGAATTTTTAAACAAGAAATTGAAGCAACCTACAAAGAGTAAATACTAATATTTGCAAAAGGACAGCTGACAATACAATCTAGTACTTAAAACTGTACAGTTTAGATTCTTTAGTAAATCATGTCACCAAACAAACTGGCACAAGTGATCAGTTCATTTTTCATGTATCACAGTAAGAATACAAAACCACTTTGCTCAGGACTAAACTATTACTTTAGGTCTGTTTTACAAAAAATATGCTGGAGGCAAAGTATTTTTATGCTTTGATTTTTAAACACAAAAACGGCTTCTGTAGGACAAAAGAGATTTTAAATAAAGGGGTTTATACATTTTTATCTGTATGGTAGATAAGTCAAAATGTTAATAAATTGGATTAAAAGTGTGCAATGCTAACTTACTTACATCAGATGCCTTCAGACTGTTTTGCATATCACAAAATATCCCCAACAGAACAGTTGGTTCACCCTATAAAAATGCTTTTGATCCTATTTTGCATTAATAGCAGTTGAACCCTTTAACAGAGCTGGTTCATGAGCATGCACTATAAGGCAACAAGCTCTCAAATTGTGCATACAAGGTGTACTAAGGGACAAAATCCATTGAATTTTCATGACCAGAAATAAAACTGTGTTGACACTTGTGGAAGCATTACATCAGGCTACTCCTTCAAATTTACTTTGAGCAGACTCCCTTTAGACAGGATTTCACAGCTCTTCTTCTACAGAAGCAGCAAGTCAGAGGTCTGAGATCATCCCTCTTGATTTTTATTCAGATACCTGAATGGTGCTTGGATTGGGAATTTGCCAAATAAATGGAGTTTGAATTTTGCACTTAAAATTTAATGCTAAAAAGTGCTAATGCTACTAACATTGTTCTACACTCTAGCTAGCTATCAATCTCCTCAAAGCCATGCTAACACATCTAGATGCATATAGATTTTTAAATGCCTTCCTTATCAATAAATACTATCTTATGTCTATTTAATGCACCTGGAATCTATTAGCTTAGCATAAATACAAATACTATACACAAAGTGCAACATAAAAGTATTCAGTAGAGACTGAACACACTCTTTCATTAATGGGTTTTTTTCCCACCCTTTTTTATAAGCAAGGTCCTTACACAAAATGCAAATTATGCTGTGCAGTAATTTTGTGTTTCCTTGAGTGTTTCCAAGATTATTTGTGTATTAAAGCAGCCTCCTTACCAAAGTGTGGACAGCTGGAGCCTACAGTGAAGTTCTGATTCTGTGTTAGCCAAGACAACTAGGGGATATTTAATACTATAGATGTTCTGCAGAAAGACATCATTCTAAGAGCAAAGACTCATTATTTAAAAATATGCAAGAGGGGGAATTCAGCCCCTGCCATCCAGGCACCTCACCTTAAAAATTTTCTTTACTATTTTGGTAATAATTAAGTACAAAAATAGTTATTACATAAACTGTTCCTTTTTGGCCCCAAAGATGAACATGCTTGCTGTTTGAATAAAAATATTATATACCAGCAAAATACCAGCAACCTTTAAGCAGTGAGATACTAACCAGACTCCTTGTCCAGAAATACTAGGAACTAATCCTAGAATATTTTTCAATTGAATTTTCTGAATGGATATAGGATTAGCTACATTTACACCCTTAATCCCCATTAAATATTTACCAACAAAATGTGTTTTAATCAAGTTGTATACAAGTGCTCTCAAATTAAGTAAGTTCTTGCTAAGAAGTAACAAAGATGCAGTGGTGCATACAAAGATATGAAAGTTCTCATAGGCAACAATTCATTTAGCAACTTCACTATACAATACAGAAATAGGCAGAACATATATTAAATTAATCCAAGGAGAAAACTAAATTAAAATACTTCTTGTATGGTCTTTCCCTGTCAAAATAGGAAGTACTGCAGGAAACCTAGGTCAAAAGTATGAGGAAGAAATTAAGGTTAAAAATTAACCTCCAGAATTGCTACCTATCCAGTGGAACTTACCTACAGCAAGGACAAAGACATTGATTGTGGATTGTCTAATTCTGATTATGGTAAGGAGCAGGATGACAGTAGCATTCACTGACTGGAATCTCAAATTCTATGTGACATGGACTGAACCCCAGCAATAAATCCAACTGAATCACCAAAAAATAGAAAAAATATCCCAACCTAAATTTTCAAGTGGATTTGTTTTCAACATATATAACCTGCATAGTATGGGATATTACATTTTGGAACCACAAGTCTCTATTTTAAGTGTGGGACTGAGAAAGCCAGGCTTCTGCAGAGCCTCTGGAGTATCTGTTATCTAAATGCTCTTGGTGAGATGCCATTTACTACACAATAAAGCCAAGTTAGATGTTTAGACAGATCAGCTGAGAGCACAGATCAGCTGCAAAAAGAGAAGCATTACCTTTTAAGCTACATTTATAGCAAAGGCCAGAGAAAGAAAAGAATTTGAATTATTTGTCTTTATTCCCCTACCCCAACCCCTTCTCACAAGGAATGTGGAAGTTCAGGGGATTTTTACTGGACTGTAGAGGAAAAATGAGTTCAAATGAGTCAGCTAAAACTCCTAAGATCTGTATACAGAATGACATGGGAAGAAGAGTCCTGAATTAATACATCATAATCAATTAGGTATAAAAATGGCTCTCTACAGCAGCTGCTTTTATAAACAAAGCTGTGATTCTGGAGACCTGCTTATCTAACAGACATTCAGTCTAGTCTCTCATGTGACTGAGTCACTCTCAGCAAGAGGTGAAGCTAATTGGTATTTACATAACTAATAATTCAATAGCTTCAGGTATATACATTTTTCAACTTAATTTTAACAAGAAATAAAAACAAACACAGCCCATCAATTCTGACTCAAGTTTTTGCAATGTAAATTTATTAATATTAAATTAAATCTGTCATGCTACAATCAAAATTGACCAAAATTAAGGACCCATGGTCCAGTGTACAAAATGCAGCACAGAAAGGAGTCCCAGGCTCCAGCCCAGGGTCTGATGACATACATACAAAAGACAGAAAGAGGTGGAGGAGAAACAGCAATGAAATACAGTGGGAGAAAGACCAACTTGCAGGTGTGGATGGTCAACTGAAAGAAGGTTGAAAAGAACTAAGAAGAAGCAAACAGGGAAGAAGGTGACCTGCATGCAAGAAAAATGGGGGAAGGTGTTTGAAAAAATGGGGTTGGAGCAGTTATGTCCATCAGCAAAGGATACTTCAGCCTAGGTAGAGCTAAGAGGGTGGGGGTGAAGGAGTGTTAACCTAGCTATTACAGTTTTCTCTGCTTTACTTGTTCCTGCAATTCTTCCCAGTGGTTTTCTTACTGCAGCTTCTCACCTAAACCTCAGACTGCCTCAGAACTCATGTGACTGAACCTCCTTCCCCATGCAGTTATGGAACTGCATATGTAACATTTTTTTCTGTCAAAAAATGGTTTAAACTTTTGCTCTAATGCATGGCAATTTCAGTCACTTTAGCCATCCACACATTTATTCAACAAAATTGTTGTGACTGAGATAGAACCCAGATTCTATATGAATATTGTGACAATTTGTTTCTTCCATTGATGCTTTTACTTACCAACTTAAAAGTCAATGTTTTCAAGGCCTTTGGATCATCTACTATCTTCTGTAAGTTAGCAGCAACTGTGAAAGACAAAAAATATGATTTACAGAAAATTGCATTCAACTTGACATCAAGCTGTTTGTTAAATCTTTAATTCCACACATATACATGTCTTTAAAATACCACTTGAATATTTAATCACTCTCTAGCTGTTGTTACAGAGGGCAGTGGGCTGCCATAAATCCTACTTCCTTTCTTTCGTAGTCACTGATACTCTGTGACTATGTGAACTGTTTCAAGGGGGATAATCTGCCTGAAAACCAAATGACAGGACAAAAAAAAAAACCCTACTAACTTTCAGTTTAGTCTATTCCATAAACAGTTAACAATCACACAAATGCAAGTGCAATGAAGATGGGAGAATCACACAGCCAAGGATAAGTTGATGGCTGGCATGATTTATATCATGTTTCTGCTGTAGCCAGGGTCACTATTAGCATCAGCTTCTAGCAGAACACTGGGCTCACTGTCCCCTCTAACTGGTTTTATGCCTGTGCTTCTCTCCCTTTTTTGGGCTGGCACTAACACAGACTCTAGGTGATATGTTACAGCTCACTAGCAGGAAAAAAAATTAAAATATGAGAGTGACACAAAAAGAGCTGATCTTCAAACTACTCTCTTAGAAAACATGATCAAGATTTGTCAAGTAACAGCAAAAACACTTTAATTAGACGAACAGAGCTTAAATGTCCAGAAAAAGCAGCCCTATGCTGTAACAGAAAGAGCAGGAAGGAAACAATTTACTCTTTGAAAATACAGGAGAATGCAGGAAATTAATAAACACTTTTTCTATCAAAACACCTAAGTTACATTTTAATTGGTCTGTTTTAACAATATTGCTACCATTAATCTTGACCAAAAATAACCCAATGTCCGCTTTCAGCTTTGTATGCTTACTAAATTGGCTCCCCAACTTTGCACAGTCACAGCTCCTGAACTAAATCATACCAAATCATTAAGGGCCTTTGTTCAAGACTGATGAACGAGCACAAGATGTCATCAACAGGATATAAGCATGAGATAAATATTCCACACCTGGCAGAACTGTTTAAACAAGATTATAAAAAGGAAATGAACAGGTATTAAGTAGCAGACATATCTTAGTACACTGACTACACTGACTAGGGGAGTACCATAGAACAGAGAAGCAAGAAAGTAGATACTGCCCACAAATAACTCTTTCCACATAATTCATATGGTGGAAGATACACATCAAACATTTGCACATTCCATGTCCTACTGCTACAAACTTAGGTTTCTGCTTCCTCCATCTTCTAACATTGTGCTGACAACATTTTCACTCCCACTGTGCCTGATCATGCATGATCCTCTGTGTAATAACAGAAATTCACCTCACAGGGGAAGTACAGTATCTAGCAAGGGAATTTAGAGAAGTAAACAATTAGGCCACTGTTACATGCAAATCAATTTCTCTGGGTCTCATTTTCTTTATACAATTAAAATGGGATTGAGGATTGTTTATATACTTGTAATAAACTTAACTGGAGATGAAAGTGTGTTTGAAACTAAAAACAGGACTTAAAAGCAAGCATAAGGTACATTTTGTAGAGAACACTTATTGTAAAGAAGAGAATTTTCATTTAATGTTGACCAGCTGTGGAAGAACTAAGACAAGTCAGCATGCTGCTGGGCTATTCCCCCGGGAGTAAAACCTTCCAGCTGCCCTTAGGCAGTTTGGGCAAAGGTATTATTACTGCATTTGCAAACAGCAGCCCACGATGAGCAAGTGATTTAATGAACTAGCATACAGTAGGGTAAGGGGCATCTAGGATGTCACAGGCAGTATAGAAATCTTTAAAAACCCTAACCTTTCCTGCTGCTGACTGATTCTTTACCAGGGAAGAGATTAAAAATTTCCAAGTAAAAATAGAAAAATTAGATTTTCAATATATGTAAATAGTTAATGTTAATTACTATGCTATTGTTGTTACTTAAACACTGTATCAGAAATGAGTGATATTTTAGATGGTTATCATTCCTCAAGAAAGCTGAGAACAGTGCTCAGTAAGACTACAGGCACACTGTTTTATGTATTCACTTGTCTTTACTTTTAATATGAACTCAAATCAGAAACTTTTATATATTAAATACATTTTATTTTTGTTTTTCTGATGGACCATAACTACGTGGGACATGTGTAATCAAATAGATTAAGAGGATTTAAGGAAGAAATGTCACGTAATTTCAGACTATGCTTGAAAATGAGAACACAGACCTATGAAGAGTCCATAATATTAGAATACAAGTTTACATTAAGAATAATCACACTTGTAGTTTCCTACAGAGAGATCTTTTCAATTTTAATCCTACATATTCAGCATTTTCAAGTACAACTAGCATTTCACCTCTGACTTTGGCACCGTGTTTTACATTTTCTGGCCTTTACGGAAAGGCAATAGAAATCATTTAGCCAAAATAATGTCATTAATCACAGTCAATCAAGCCACTGTGAATGCAAATCCTCCCAAAAGCCTACTCTTTCTGCAATATCTGAAAGCATATGTAATTATCATCAACTAAGAGCCAAGTATTTGTACATACCTACCTACTAAACCATACCATCCTGCTGATATCTTTTTCATTTTTCTAACTCCTTGCTTTTGTTTTGCTAGGTCTTGCCCTTATTTAGGCCACAAGGGCAAAAATTAGAGGCAACTGTCTGAATTTGAATTTGCATATCTAAAGTCAGTATTTCAGGAAATTCTAAAATATGGTTGCTTAGCTTTAGGGATGAGAAAATCATTACTCTTTTCACCTTAATGCAATCCAAACCTTCTAGGACCTCAGTAGGTACATAGCTTTGGATGTGTCCCTCTGCATCTAAAATTTTTATGATCTGGGTTCAGGTGGTAACTAAAATCCTTTGGAGCCTGATGAAGTCCCCTAAGAAAAACATAACCCATAAACTTCAAGTGTCCATGGCATCCCTAGTTTAGGTAACTTCCACTGGAAACAGAACCTGCAGCCCAGGCACTAGAAGCCATACAAGCAGTATGCCTGCAGTCCCTTCTAGTTATTTCTCCAGAAGGTTTGGGGATCCCATACAGGGAAGACATCCTCAGAATTATAAATACAACAACATACTCTACAGTTGAATACTCATCCTACTTTAAATGCAGTGAAACTAAGCTATCATTTCCCATAAATATAACTGACTTACCACTCCTATAAATGTATTTCTAAACATTTAGAACTATTACTAAACCTACACAGTTTGGACCCCTAGGTATGCAAATTTCCCCCAAAGACACCAAAAAAATTCATGCCAGGCATACACTTATGAGAGTAAAGAATGCTTTCACTTACAAGCAGTTGCTGGTACTATTCAGCCCTATTCAGAATTACTGCTCACTTTAGGCAAGTAAAAAAAAAAAAAAATCTTTTAAAGTGGAACTATTAGGGTTTTTTGATGAAAATCTCCCCCAGCTACTGGATTTAGGCTGTTTTCATTCAGGAAAATTATTTACTAGAGAGACAGTCATCAACCCTCCGTTACAGTTTGCATGCAAAGTTCTAATTTGGCTTAAATATGACAAATGAGACTAAAGTTTCTAAATGAACCCAATCACATCTGCAAACAATAGTGAGAAAAATATCCATCCCATTCTCACCACCTTTCCCCACTCCACAGTCCCAACAATTCTTGTATTGCAAGTTGGTGAACAAAGTCAATTTAATATAGTAATACCCTCCCTAAAGTAAAAAGGAGTTTCACACTCGGACTTTCTGGAGAGGCAGGAATTGTTTTCTCCACCTATACATGGAGATACTTGATTATTTGGAAAAGTGAGGAGCATTCTAAAATATATGTCTCTTTACACCTTATCTCTAAGTTAAGCATGCTGCAGTTCCTATTGACAAAGCCATTTTTCTTTCAAATACTCTGAAGTTATGTCTTGGATGTTGTACTTGTGAAATTCATAGATTAGCTTGCCTGCAAGCAGCACTAATTGATAATTAAAATCCTGTTGGGAATTCACTGTTTCTACAAGACCTGGGTATTCTATATTCGACTTAATTTTGCAGAGAATTTTCTCAATATGTTATGGCCATGCACCTATAAAAGTCAGAAGAAGAAACACGAACAAGAAAAAATTAAATGGTGATAGAAAAATCTTTGCCAGCAGTAACCTCAGGTAAATAGAGTATACTTCAAATCATGCCTTGGAGCAAAAGCTCTCTTCAAACATTAGCAGCAGTTAGGACAAGAAGCATTTTGTTGTTTACAACAATAAATGAGGTGCTGTTCGCTTTCTACAGAAGGCTTCTGAAGGACATGTAATCAACCTACACACCACAAATCATTCCAGGTTCTTTTCAGGTTTTGCTCAGTGACAAATGGTTGTGCCACTCTGACAAAATAAGTGTGTGCGCTTGCAGAACATGCTATAGGAGAAAAGGTCAAACCCAGGATATAAATATACACAACACAGGCTGCTAATTGCAGATGGAATGAATGAAAAAACCCCACATAACTAGAGGCTTTGGCAAATATATAATACAAACGACCTACTCTTTGCTGTATTTCAATTTTGGCCAATCACATAAACAACAGTTTTTAAATGAGTAAGCAATATGAGGTAACAGAATTAAAAAAGGCCACCTTCAAGATCTCACAAATATAAGAGAATAGCCATACTTTGGGCAGTCTCAAATAGCTTTTGTTTTGCTCTTGTGATATGACAAAGCTCTCTCTCCGGTTACTTGAAATTCTTAACACGGCATGAAACTTAACCCTAATGGCTTCTGAAGAGGGAAAACTTCTGGAAAAGTTAAAATTAATGAGACAGCAAATAAAGCTATATGAAGTACAGTTAAACTATTTCCAGTACAATGCACACCCAGCCAACTAAGCCAGAGCCATCTGGCATAAACACAGACACAAGCAGAATCTAAAGCTTGAGATGATATTTCTGGGGTGCTCTCAAAAGAATAATGATTCATCTGCTTTTTCATTTTGCAAAGAATGGATGGGCAACCTCAGAAATAGCTTATGAACTCATGCTTAGGTTCAATAGTTTGCAAAGCTATTGCATATTGTAATCCTGAAATTCAGATATGAGGAAAAGGAAGTATTATTCAGGCACAAAATTACTGTCACCAAAAAAAAGAGAAAAATTATAACCTTGGAGAAAATGAAAAATATTTGTAATAAGTTAAAAGTGAAATATTTTTTATGTAGTCTAAAACTCAGTCTATAAAAAATAGCTATCTTCAACTGCTCCCTACTTCATCAACAGTACGACTGTTAGAGAAGACAAGCTCAAACCTCCACGGATTTATTGGTTTTCCTGCTCATTGTTTCAAATATTACCTCTTCCCCAACAGTAGGCAGTTATTTCACCATTTTCATCTGATACATGGAGCTCACCATAATTAACTGCCTTGGGAGTCTGCTGCTTTGAGGATTAATGCTGTGTTCTCCTGTATGGGTCCTAGGATGCAGGGTGCCTGAATAGCAGGGGATACTTTTCAGTGGAATTATCACTCCTAAAAATTCAGCTACTGGTAGGGTTTTCCTCCAAAGGCCTGAATTTATTATGCACGTTCTTGAGACCATTTCACATATTGCAAGAGATTCATTGCAATCTATGCATTCGTTTATATTTCATATTACACAGGGTTTTCATGCATTTGCAAGTTCAGAGCGAAGTCAAAACTAAGTCTTAAAACCAGTTAGTACTGGATTATATTATATCATACGAACTATGAAAAAAATCAGTGTTTAGAGCTTTTGGTAACAATTCCTCAGATCTCTGTCTCTCTTGTTATTATCTAACAGCTCACCAACTGTGTGCCATGAAAGATTAAAGGGCTTTTTGACGAGAGATCAAAAAGGTCACTTAAGTGTAATGTGGTTCTGTTAGTTCAACCATTCAAGATGCTCTTGAAAAAATCCCTTCAGTTTATGTTGCTCTGTAGCAAGGGAAATGTTAAAGTATTTGAAGATCTGTGGCAGCTAACCAGCAAGTGTTTATTGCTAGAGGACTGCAAGGACCTAGACATGATTCTTGTAAGTCAGAAATAAAAGAAAATAAAAAGATCAACAGCAAACCTGGCTTCTCTTCTGAGGATGCCACTGGACACTGATAAGGCAGAAGCATTAAAAACATTTAGAAATGTATTATTTATGAGGAGGCTGTCCTTGGGAATTTATCAAAGGGATATTAAGGCTCACAAATTTGAATTCTCAAGTGTGCTGCTCATTCAGTAGATAAAGATAAAAGACAGTGAAAATTATCTCCATTTCAACATTTGATACTGTGATAATTACCAACAGCTCAATCTGTAGCCTGACCATCAGAAAACACAGATGAAAGAGGGTAGGTACAGGACAACAGGCCAAAACAGTTCTGCTTTGAAAGGAACACTAAGACTGAAAATGGTCTCCTACAGCATCCCAGTGAAAAGGGATCCTTGTGAACAATTTCCACCTGCACTTTCCACAATTTAAAGCAATTATTAACACCACTCGAGCTCTGTGGTTCATATGAGTGCTGAGCCCCAATACTGTAGTAAATCCTTATTCTATACAGACATCCTGGGTTTAGGCTGGTTCATGTCATTTTAGACATTAGGGACATTAACCAGCATTTGGCACTGGGCTATCTTGTTCCAAAAGAAAAAAAAAAAAAGGAAAAACGCAAACAAACAAACAAACAAACCCAACCCCTTGCAAAAACAAACAAACAAACAAAAACCCAAACCAACACACACTTCTTGGTTGGGACCAAAACTTTAACAACTAACCAAGGTTATTCAAAGGAATGGCAGAGACATCAGGGTGGTATATTTCTGCCTTACTTCTACCCACAAATAAAGACTTTAAATATTTACCCTTGTTCAAACTGGAAAAAAAAAATCTCAACACGTTTACAAAATAATAACAAGACCTGTAATGTCTTCACAATAAGATCGATTAACATGAAGTATTGATATCCAGGGCTCACAGGCAAAAACTGGAAAACTGAGGAATGGTAAAGTTAACATACAAGTTATAATTTTTCTTTAGCAAACAGATGGAAAAGTTCACACCCAACAGATGCAGTATATTTTATGAAACAGGAGTACTATATCCAAATAGACAGAGACATAAGTTAGTGCTAGAAATCTACCCATATCAATTCCAATAACACATTATTAAGCTCCTGAATTCTCAATTACTTAGTATGGATATCTGATCTCAAGGAAACACTTTGCATTCTACAGTCGGTGAGAAGAGGAAAAAAAAAGGAAAAAGACCATAACTGTGACAATTGGTTCTATTGATAAATTATAAAATTAATATAACTGGAAAATTGTACCTTTTCCCAGAAACTTACAAAAAAACAAGTTTGTTGATATTTCAAATTGATTTTCTTCCCCCAGAGGATGTGAAAAATGCTTAGGGAAACCACTGCATGTTTAAAACAACTAAAAGGATAAGTAAACAAAGTAAAAGGATATTCTACTTTCCTTTATAAAAGGATAAATAGAATATATTTGGATAATTAAAGACTTATCTATTTCAGACCTTGATTCTTCGTGCGCCTAATGGAGTAGATTATTTAGGAAGGTGAAGGATGAATATATACATATTTCATTACTTCCCCTTCATTTTGATGATCCTGAGCATTCTAAACCTCAGACTAATCTCAAATGAACATTTTAAATAAATTTAGACCTGCTGCCCAAGACTGCTAGTAGGGCTATTTAACAAGCTTGAGATATTACAAGTAAATTGTTCTCTCAAATTCTCTATACAAAAGAATAAGAGTACTAGGTTGAAAAGATAATTTCCTTGTGACTGAATGTAGAAATCAAGTGCTAGTTTTCAGGCACAAGTTTTGACAACAGTTTGATAATCACCAAGATACTGAAGACAGCTCTAACAAGTATCTCCATCACGCTGGATTAGATCTGAAATATAGGTCTATGCAGAAATAAGGCAGGTCATATTCTGCTATGCATACTATCTTCTTTCCCTATCAGATCTTCACAAATCCTGCTGTCCCAAGTTCAGCTATGAATTATAGATAATGTTCTGACAAAACTATTAAGAAGATGAAATAGCAGCCAGGCTACTTCAATACCTTGTATCTGAAACATGAAACAAGCAGAATATATTTAGAAAAGACTCCCTGATGTGCTGGAGTTAGGTTCTGAAATAGAATACATCTAGTTTGAAGAACTTCAATAAATCCTTATTTTGACATGCTAACCCCTGGCAGTGAAGTGAATGCCAAGGAAATAAAGAACAGCAAGTAAATTACTACTGAAAACAGGAGCATTACATACATTGCTGCTTTTGCAATTTCTGATTCAAATTCACAACTGATTTTTTTTTTTTGACTTACTGTATCAGGCAAAACTCAAACTAATCCCACTAATAACCATATGGATTTATTCCTCATTTGCACATTTAAGTAGGAACCGGTGGACTGAAGGTCAAAAAAAGGAACTTTCTTTAAAGACAGTTGCCAATTCTACCTTTTTTTTTTCTTTAAAATAACTTAAAATTATTACTTATTTTATCATGGCTGTAAGACAAGCACATTCACTATGACACACGAACACACACGTATGTGTCAAGAATAATTTGCACACTTGGAGAATTTCTTCTATCACATATTTATAGTTCTGCCATAAACCACAGCAACAGTGATTATTCACCTAACACAATTTTTTTTTCACCTTGAACCTTTACATTTTCACCACACTGAAAATTCATCACGGAGGGAACTTCGTGAAACCTGCCAGCTTCACACAATACAATTCCTCCAGTACACTTTTCCGTCCAACAGAGAAAGTCTAAAATAACTTAGGTGCAATTAGACACAAAAATTCATTAGCTGCAGGTGCACCTCAAGCTTCCAGAACTCCCGGCAGTCTCATCATTATGAGTCACCCTTCAGTGCATTAGCTCTAAATGAGGCAGATGTGTTGAAATATTTAAGTCCTTATTTAAGCCCCCAGGGATTTCAGAGATAGTCTTCCACTTGCAATGCATTAGCATATCTTGCTAAAGAGATACTGAGTTACATACACATGTTGAAGGCACATAGGTTTCTACAAAATGCTTTAAAAATAAAGTCAGGTTTTCATTAAATCTATGTTTTCTTTCTGGATAATATATTAAAAGTAAACACAAAGTACTTAGTCTATCTAATTTGGTTGAAATTGATTGCTAGGAATCTATAAAGGCATTTTCTCATTAGAAAGTTTAGGGGTACACTGAGCTTTGGAATAAATAAAACTGTGATACATTTAACTAAAAATTCAGTTTTTTCACTCAGTTTGAACCACAAGAAAAGAAAAACTTCTAAAAAATTTCCTAAATATTACAAAAATCAGTGCACCTCAAAACATTACTGATATAAAATGACAAACCTAAGATGCCTTCAAATGGTAGTGCTATTCCAGTTACCCCCCATACTGCTCTTTGAGCACAAAAATACATGCAGTATGTTTTCCACTCATGCAGCTCTATCCCATTTCCTAACTGCAGAAAGATGAGTTGGAATTAGTTGAACAAAAGTCATCACTTCGTTCAATTTCAAAGATGACTAACACGACAAAGTAAAACTAGGAATAAGCAAATGCAGAGCAAAACCTAGGAAAGCAAAAGGATATTTACTGTGTAAGTCCATGGCTGTTCTAAGAATGTGGATTATCAATGTCACCATAAGCTAAGTGTACTAACAAACTGGGTTAGTGCTTTTTCATCATATCATTTTGGTATGAAAGTACATTCAGCATCAGCGGTCATCATACTGTAAGACAGTCAGCTGTTTCAATTTCAAATTCTTTGATACTGTGATTAATTGGTAACTACATATTACTGCTCTACTATGTTGCATGTATTACTTATTGTTTAATAACCCCTGAAATAACGTTATTCTGGAATTGGCCAGATACATGTTCTCTGAACTCATGGCCAATAACCTATCCACAGCCATGCTGGGCTTTCTTTGTAAATCTAGATTTAAGTTCTGTTTACTTACCAAAGTAATTGTATCAAACTACTATGGCATCTATTGTATTCACACCTCTATGAAAATATTCAATATGTTGATGAGAAAGCTTGCTACTTTCAAAATATGACCTCATTACAAAATACAGTTTGTTGGGTTTTCAGCTGGTTCTTCTAAACACATTTCAGAAGGAAGCTTTTTTTTTTTTTTTTTAACTGACTAAAAGCTTTTCCTCTGGTTACTAAGTGGATATCTCCAACATCAAAGACTTTCAGCAGTAGTGAATGTGTATCTTCCATGATGCTCAATGTATTCAGAAATACTTTTTTGATGAAAACATCTTTTAAAAGGTACATTAATATAGTAGAGGGCAATTGCATATTTGATGGCATGGACATCAAGGCTTTTATTTAAGCAGCATTCAGGAAGGCAAGGGGGTGGTGGTTATGTATATACTGCAGTTCAGTAATTGTAAATACACCTTCAGGTTCTGGAATTAGGCAAGAAGTCCAGAAAATTAACTGTAGTCTAAGGCTTCATTGTAATTACTCGCACATTGTATATACCAGTGGAGTAGGACTGCAACTATGTGATTTTCAACAGAATCGCCTGTTGATATGATTTGAGTTTTTCTTATGGCATCAAAAATATAATTACCTGATGAAGATTACCTGAAGCATTACCTGATGAACATTTACCAGCTAATATACATGTATTGCACACAGAGACATGTTATCGCAAAAGGAATTTTGAAAATATTCCAGATCTGATTTAACATAGATATTTCAGTACTGCATAAAAATAATTCATCAGCAAGATACCACTGGCTCCAAGGCTCATTCCCCTCTGCAAACACGAACTCTAGTCTGCTTTTAAACAAATTCTCTGTGCTGATTCCTGTGATCTAGGGACCTTCTGTGAAACAATGCTAAAGGAAAAGAAACCAGCCAATCGAGCCAAAACCAAACATGCAAGCTGGGATTTTTCCTTTTCTGCAGAACAGGTAGCTGAACCTAAGGTATGAGAGAAAGGAAATCTTCCTGGGAAGTCTGTGGTAAGTGAAGTAAATCTAGAAAGACTCAAAAGGTGAAGTGTGTTGATGTTTAGAAGCTAATTCTATAGTACTTAAGGTGTCAGCTGTTAAATTCTATACAATAACAACTTCAGCTCACACATGCCCTGGCCATACTTTCCACAACAGCTTTTGCTGACTCCTATTTAAATGTCCTTTCAGAAGATCCACCATTATGCCAACAAATTGTTGAGTTCAACATAAAAAACAAGTATTATCACCTTCTTCTTTTGTCCAAGTCTCTACATGCTTCAACATCCATGAGCAGAATCTACAGGAAAAACTTTCATGAGACTATCTCAGAACCTTGTTTTCATTCAGATTACAGAGGCTGAATTTCTGCCTGCTTCAGCTAAAAAATGAAAGGTAATTTATCACCTGCTTTCAATTTGGAAACTAATGGAATCAGTTCTCGTGAAGAAGGTTAACCAAGCTCTTCTATACTATTTCCTTCTTCATATAGGAAGATTATAAGCCTTTTAATTTTGAGTGAACAAGGTGCTAACATAATTTTACACAGAAAATGAGTTTTGTAAGCAGATTTACATTTTAAGCACCATCTGCTCTCTTATATGACTTCTGGCTTTAAACTGAAACACTTCTTAAGATTGCACTGTTACAGTGAAATATTCTAATGAAGTGCAAATTTAATTTTTTACTTAATTAAAAGCAAAATCAGATTTTTCAGAACTCTTCTTTCAGTAAAATATTGAATCTGAAGTAATTTTCTAGGAAGGTAACAATGTCCAAACATATTTGAAAACTTCACAGGTCAAACAGACACAAGATTATAACACAAGTTCACAATTCAGAATTTGTGCCTATGGAGCTTGAGGTAAGTTACATCATAAAAAATCCACCATATAAACTAAATAAAGATTAACATAAAATAAATATAAATTACTGAAATTAAATATAAGTTAATTCATTTTATTGTATACAAGAAATTTTATTTCCTTAGATTTTTTTAGTACCACAATAAAAGACAAAACATGAAAGTACAGAAGGAACCATCATAATCCTAAAAATCAATGTCTGATCCAATTCAAAACAGGGACTAAGCAAGGAAGTAAACTTTTATCACTAACTAGACTGTGTCTCTAACCAAGCCTGCTAGGGAAAATCTTCTTTCTATATATGTGCTTATTAAAGGACCAAAGGGCTGTTACTATGGGATGGGAATTTGCCACATGAGGGACACCTATTTTCATTTGCCTTTCCCCCATCATGCCCCTTGCAAGATGATAACAAATCCCATTCATGCTGCCATTTTCACAGAAGTACTGACACTCTGCATTGAAAGAGAGCTCTGCAGCAAAGGCAAAATGAAGAAGGGAAAAGATTTCTCACTGAGTCCCAGCAGGACTTGCACTGCAGCGTCACCAGCTGTGACTGAGAGTGCCACCTGACTGCCCCAGCAGGTGGGATGGCCAACAAATAACAATTCTTTTTGCTAGCCAGAAAAATAATTTCTTTTTTTTTCTAAATGAAAATCCTACCAAAAATATTACCAGTAGTAATGTAACGATGTTTTTCATACTGGATGTTTAAATGACAACAAACCAAGGCCAAGCAAGGCCTGAACCCTTAAAATAACCACACAGCAGAAGTGACTTTAAGAGTGCCTATAGCTTGTACCATCTGCAAGCCTCCATAAAATACTTTTTTCTTTAGAAATAAAGGTAAAGGTCAGATAGGAATTTTTGTTCTTAGATCAGCTAGAATTAATCTGTATTCTGATCATCCAAAAGCAAAAAGTACTGGCTTCTCTCAGAAGGAGTTTAACAACAAATGCAGTGAGAATGTGTTTTAGATAATCTTCCAGACAAGTCATGAACTTCCAGAGTTGTAAAACACTTTCCCTACCACTGAGGAGTTTGGTAAGAAAATTTTAACCTACTGATAAAATTTTTTCGACCACAACATAAAAATTGACATGGTTTTATTCCTCAATTCAGTTCTCCCTCATCTAGCATATACTATCCCCCTCTGATATTGGTGACTATACATCTACTGGTCTTTAGTATCCACAAGAAAGGAAGATGCAGAGAAATAAGCACTTCCAAATTAATCATCTTTATAAAGCATTGAATTTCAAGTAAAAGAAAAAACATTAAAACATTACGAAGCATGGAATAGGAAAATAAAGAAGCATCTTTCAGCCACTAGAAAACATTTCTGATTACCCTTTTTTTTAACCACAGAAATAACACCACTAGATACAATTTCCATAGGTCCTGACCATTGTCTTGCTCCTCCTCCTATGAACCCAAACAGAAGACTTACTAACTTCAGAGCTGCCAACACACACTCTGCAATATCCTACTGATAAATCATTTTATTGTTAAACAAAAAAAATGAAGTTATCACAAAAATATTCAATCAAAGAATTGTCAATAATCCTTCAGGAGAGCTATATTATATCACCCCTCTCAAACCACTGAAGAGATCTGACTTCCAAAATCAATCCTTGGACTGGTATCAAAATTGCCCTGTTGACTGAATTATGCATACATGAAAGCAAAATTAGGACCAAAAAGATTTTCTGGAAACCAGCATCAGAGAAAACTTTTTTTCACATCCATTTAACACAAACTTGTCACAAGAGCATAATTGCAAACAAAAATGTAATTTACCTATAACTACATCGTGGCCATCAACCAGGCCTGCAGAGAACAGCTCCTGAGAAACGCCATCTGCTGTGTCTGTCCAAAAGGTGAAAGGAATAAGTGTAAGAGCCCACAAAAACAACAAAAAGTATCAGTCATCCAGCACAATTTAACAAAAAATATATTTTAGTTCCAAAACACCCATGGAGGCAGGATTGAATTCAAAATTATCTTTAATTAGGAGGAAAAAAGATAATTATCTTACCAGCCTCTGCACAGCAAATTGCATAAAGTAATGACTTGATTCTTTGCAAACCCTCTACAGACCTCTCCTGGCCACCAGCACTTCTCCTCTGTTATCTAACTACAACTTCATACACATTTCACTAGTTCATTGTCTTCACAACCAAGAAAATAAACAATGCTTTAAGGTGGTTTTCACTGTTTTCTTTATGTCCTCCACTGTTCTGCATATCTAGACAGAGACATGGTGAATAGACTTTCTTGTCTGTCACAAGTGGGGTAAAGGACTTACATGAACAGTCATTATTTTGAGATCTAGGTTTTAAAGAGCTCTTAAGTATTGTGACTCAGGAAATTCAAGGCTTTGGATGGATTTTCTACCAACTGCTCTACATGAGTGGGTTAATTCCTAGGTCCCTGTGACTAGTACTTGCCCTGGATAAAGACCTTAGAAGGCTTAGGTGTAAGTAGGCAGGAAAATCAGGAACAAGCCTAAATTCCAACTAAGTCTCAACTGTAATGTGGCCCCAACATCAAACACCCCAATGGAGCTCATGTTTTGAGGCAGTTACACAAAGTTTTATCATTTCCTCAAGAAACACACACAGGTGAAAAGCAAGGTAGCTGGGCCAGCTGCAGTTTTTGGAGATGAGAAGCGCAGCTGCCTTCTGGCTGCCTCAGTGACTGACTATAGGAACACCCCTGGTCTATCCTCTTATTTTCCACCAAGCAGGAATTCTCAAATGGCTTAAGTAACTGCTTCCCAAGTAATTATTTTGGCAAATGGAGATGTTCTGTGCCCAATTAAGTAACAGGCCTCTTCTGTTTTTACTCATTGCTAAAATCAACAATCAAAGCAGGTAAACAACACAAAATATATCCATGCACAGAACTACTGCACATGAAAGATACTATGATTTACTGTGAAAGAGACACCTCTTCCAATCTGGATTTATTTTTAGGTGAAAGCTCTTTGAAGGCTACTCTAAATAAAGTGAATACTGACTTCTAAGGAATATAAAATATGTTCGTAGTTCAAAGGGTTGCAGTTTAACAAGGATTATATCTTCTTACTCAAAATATTTGCCTTAAGTGCATTTCATCCCAGCAACACTTGGTTTTCTTAAAAAAAAAAAAAAAAAAAGCAGCTGTACAAGTTCTTACAGTTCTAGCACTGGAAAGCCTACAGTTCTACAAGCATGCAGTAGAGTTTCGAGTTTCAATACCAGAATTTTTTTCTGGTGATAATACCAAAGCTAGAGATACAGCTCAGCTCTCAGTTGAAGCCAGCATTTGAAAAATGGCATGCACTTTATACTCATTAATAGACCTTCTTTTATTATAAAAGGGAAAGAAACTTAAATATTACCACCATCACCACATACACTTTTATGGCTACTATATTCTATTACCTACAACGTTTTCCAAATGTGAAAATGGAAGTATTGCTAGGCAAGATCTTATATACCATTATAGATCATTTCAATAAGACGTGAAATTGATAAAAGCATACTGTGAAAAAAGTCTTCTAATATATATATTATGCAACCTTTCCACTAGAATTTACATACATTTGCAATTCTTACTCCACTGAGGTTCAATATAAAGTTCTGCACAGTAGGAAACATTCCAGAGAGGCAGTCTGCATTAACCATAAGCAGTAATCCATTTCTGAAATGCCTTTTTAAGCAGTAAGAGAATAATTCAGTTGCAGGAGCCTTACCTCTGCCTGGAGTAAACTCAAACCGTATGTCATTAAGTTCTTTCCTGGAGTTCCTGAAAAACAGTCAGTGCATACATTAAAATGTAATGAAGAACAGAACTATTCAGTTCCTACACCCAAAGAATACCTCTGGCATCGACAACTGCATTTTTGTAGTGTATTTTCTTGAAAATACTGCTTTTCCAAATCACCTAGACTGGAAAGACTCCATTGCATTTTCATGGCAGTATTTTGGGAAAACTAGCAGAAAAATATGCTAAGTTGAAAATGCATTCAGTAACATAAAGGATAAAATAAAGTCCGCTGATAAATATTTTCCTTTTCATCTTCAAAAGACACTCTGCCATATTGACTCTAATAGTTCAGCACAGTTTGAGTTGGATACCTTATCCTCCAGGAACAACAGAAGATTCCCTTGGACTTAAAGCTCCCCATTTGAGGTCAGTTTATACAAAGATGTTTAAGAGACAAAGTATCCAGCAAATGTTACATGCTAAAAATTAGTGGTGATGCACAGTGTTTATAAAAGGGTTTCAAATTCAATTCTTTCACTGACCATCCTTGTCTCAGCAGTGAGGTTCCACCTACACATAAAATGAGCAGTAAAATGTTAAATCCCAAGTTTTCCTGTCTTCCTGCTTGCCACAAAGAGTGTTTTAACTAGCTCAGTGTGTGACACAGTCATAAGGAAGTTAATACCAATGTCAAAGAATTCCTTTACAGCCTTATACTGTGCCCCAAACCTCCCTTCCATGCATGTTTACAGCTTCAAGTTTAGTTAATAATTTCTTCCATCAACAAAACATTAGCCTCTGCAAAACAGACGTCCATCTCATTTTTGGAAATGACAAGTCAGCTGAGCACAGGGAGGAACCTAATTGCTGTAGCCCGCTCTTTTTCTAATGAATAGCTCAATCCACTTGAAATGCTAATAGAAACAGAATGTGTTTTGCAGTTCATTATTCTTCTCCTCAGCAAGGAAACTGTATGCAAGCTCATATTTCAGCATACCAGACCATGAAGTCTTGCTGTGGGAAAACTAAATCCAATAGGCAGGCATATTCAGCTGTGACTTACAGCTATTATTGCTTGCTAAATACTTCTAAGAATATTACAGAGCCAAAACCAGTAACATGCAGAAACACAAAACCCAGAATGATTGGCAACACACACAACAGCAAGATAGCAAACCCTGAAAAATGAGTATGCCACATGCAGTGCTTAAAATGAAAAATAGGCATTTACTGAATCAACTAAATGCTTCAAAGCTGAAAGAGTTTCAGGTTCCCAAAATTCTACTCTAAGTAAAGAACTATAAGAGTTTAAGATCACTAACACAAAGCTGCAGTTAACGAAGCTAGCCAAGTTTACAAGGATTTAAAAGTCTCATTTACTTCTGCTGTGGAAGTCTGCTGCCATTATATGGAATATTGCACTGTCTATTTTTATTCAACAGAGAATTAGTATGAACCTCAGTTTTTCCCCCTTTCTCTCCTAGAAAAACGTGGATGGCTTTCTGTTAAAACAAATGACAACAACAACAACCAAAAAAAAGAAAAAAACCACCATCAACTTAAGACCCATCTCCAAGTTCCCTTTTGAAAAAAACTTACTTCCAAAAAACAAGGAGTATGCACAGAAATTTAGCATTATTCTTAACTAAGATATGTTCAGACTGAATGTGTGATGTAACTCAAATGCTCATTTCTTGCCCACACTTTGGAAAAAATAAACCAAGCGAATAAAAACTTTCACACTTTTGCAGAGGTAAACCAGGAATTAGGAACCAGATGATCTTTAAGGTCCCTTCCAACCCAAACCATTTTGATTCTGTGAGCAAGAAAGCTCATGCATTGGGTTCTCCATTTATATCTTTCCACAGACATCCCATAGAACATCTACTGTATAAAAAGGCACTAAGTAATTACGCACTCTCATAAAAATTACCAGCTTTTCACAGCTGTGAGAAAGATGAACTGCTCCTGATACAGACTCTTTCCTCCAGCAGGATGCACATGGGGTGTATTTTGCTTTGTCTCCAAATTCCAAAATATCCCAAATAAAAAGTTAAGGAGTCAATTCAGTTTATTTTAGTCAAGGTGAAAATGCACTGAAGGTTGATATGTTTTCAGCAATCCAACTTTGCTACTGAGAATTGTTACACTCTGAAATATTTTGAACTTTGGACACTGCTGCTTTCTCTACAATGGTATGAAACTCTTCAGGAAAGCAAAACAATAGAAGTTTGGTAAGATTAATTTTCTAGAAGCCTGTAAGTGCTGTAAGTGCTTTTGCTTATTGTTCCATTGCCTTCCAGACATTTATTGATTTCCATAAATTATGTATTCCATTATATAATCCACCAAATAGAAGATGCACTTGAGCTCTTCCCTAAAAGCTCCTCATGCTCTTTTCCAGCCTTTAGACACTTCTCTGGTTCTAGTAAATGTCACTGTAATTACAAATTAGTTTGCAAGTTCCCTTAGTGACAACTGTTTGGATTTGTTGATTTATTTGTAGGCAGTTTCCACGCAGTATTTCATTTGTTCCCTTTTTTTAACTTACATCCATTACGCCCTTATCATGCAGCAGCACACAGACTTTATTTCTGCTATATAGAAATAGGATTGGAAAAAAGGCACTTAGTATCTTTGTGATTAATAATTTTATCTTCTTCATCATTTCTTAATGGTTCCTATTTTCTCAAATGCATTTGTGAAAAAGTTATTTCTGTGCTGAAATGACAACTCAGACCTTTTTAGTATGTCTTATAGTACCTCTTATGTGCTTCTTGCTCTGTGCCATTACAGACTAACATACCTTGATTATCATGGATAAAGCCAGCCCATCTCTCATCTCCTTTTAAAAGTAGTAAATTTTAAGTGCTTTTTGTGCAATTTAATTCACTGCAAGTTGATTTTCATTATGCACTCACCTCCAACAGGAAGAATTCCAAATGTTTTGAATAAGGGTGGCACCAAAGCACACCATGATAAGACATTCTGGCATAATTTCAGAATCTAAAACTTCCCACTTTGTGAAATCATGTTCTGCAACTCTTCATTATTTTTTTGTTTTCATCAGAACCACTTGAAGTGCACACCAAGATTGCAAGATCTGATTTTCAAGGGAATAATGCTTCCTTAAGGAAGTAGAAAAAGCACAAGTGCCACCCACTTAGTCCCTCACCTACAAACTTTGGCAACCCTGTCTTTAGAGTATAAAAGAAAGATATTCTGTTTTAAAAGAAATTATTTGCAAAACAATGCTAATATTGACCGAAATCAGGATTAGAGAATAAACAAATTATGCAGCTGTTCAGATTGACATGGTTCTACTGACAAAATCAGAAGACATGATAGAGATTTTAAGCATTTGCATTTAAAGACAAAGCCTTCAAATAATTACCTAATGATAGTATAATTCCTGCTACAGTCAATTATCTCTGCTCCACATGATTGACAAAAGATGTGCGTTGTTGAATTAAAATAGAAAATTGTTTGTGTAATGATATGACTGCAAATTAGACACATTAAATGTCATTATTTTTTTTGTCCTTAAAAGCGGAATGTCTGTCATGTAAGCGCAATTCAAGAAAATGAGATGTCTTGGAATTGAATTGAGGACTAAATTATGCTGGCATACTTTGATTATGTATCAAGCAGTAGATTTTCTTTCATTTTTGCTACCTTTTTTACCTTCACAAATTTATCCATCGTTTCTTATGCAGAGTTATCTAAAACATCAGCTTCTATTTCACACAAGCTTCAGCATCTTACATACAGCCCTCAGGGAGAGTCTGTATTCCTGGATGAGATGCATCCTACCATAGCTAAGTAATTGTGTATTCTTCCTTCCCAATGTAAAAAAAAATTCTCAGACAAGGTAAGCCAAAGAAAGTGCGTGTGCATGTGTGTAAGAACATCTACATTTTGTCTCTGCATAGCCTGCCTAATTTTCAGACTTCAGCTACTCAATCATCACATGTAATTTCCAAAGGCTGATATAGGAAGCTAAGTAAGAATGCAGGTACTGACAGAATGGTAACCACCACAGCTGACTCATGACTGGGAAGAGACAACAGCAGAATGCAGAGTATACATTGTTTTCTAGAACCAGAAATAAGCTCATTTTTAACCAAAACTGTAGAAACTTTATCATGAAAAGCACCATAAAAATGGTGCCACCTGGCACACTTCACCAGTCAGCTTTTCCCCTCCTCATATTCCTAATAAGCTCTACTCCCACCAGGACAAAAGGTCCCTCACCACCAGGGACTAACAACATTGGCCAAGTCTTAGTGTGCCTTAACAAAAAACACGCTAAAACAATAAATAAGTAAATAAATAAATATCACAATTGTCTCACTTGTACAAAATTTCAGCCCCACAGATGTTCCTACCATCCAAAATTTGAACTGCATTGAAACTACCACGGAAACAAAGTTAGCATGGAAAAAACAAGACACCATAGCCTAAGAAGCAAGGGTGAGCAGTCTGGCAGTTGCATTACCTCACTGCAGTTGTTCCTGTAATTAAAATCACAGAAGAATTCAAATGACTTGCTCATTTAGACTGGAGAGAAAGCAAAAGTTCACATCAAAATGAAGTGGACTAATCAGAGTGATAGGTGGGTTGTATATCCTAGAGCTGTACTCATCCAATTTTCATTCTACATCTCTGGGGCAAGATCTTAGAGCATACAATGAAAGAAATACAATTGAGGGGGGGAAAAAGCACAGGAAAGTGGGGTTTGCAGGTTTTTTTAAAAGAAATTTTACTTGCATTTTGTTTTCTTGCTGGAAAAAAATGCTGAAGAGACAATTGTTTGGCCTCATCAAATGTCACTCAAATTTCAAAAGGTCATCTGCCTTCTCTCACCCATTTTTCTCTTTCATGTGCTTGAGGCAGGACGCCCAAGATAAACACAGTTCCCCATGTAGCCTATGCAGCCTTGTTTTCATACTGTTAGCTTATTTCACAGGTGTTGTATTATGTATTAACAGCAGAATTTTAAGTATTAAATACCTGTCCTGATGATCTGTAGTACCTGTTTCTTATCTCAGTTTTCATTAATTAAAACTTTATTTCAACTTTATTTACAGAACATAGTTAATATACACACAACAGTGAAATACAAACCGGCACTTTACTTTCAATATTATAAAGAGGATGAGGGAATAAAATCTTGCAATAAACAAGTAAACATATTCATTCATCCCATATTTGAGGTTTAGCCAGGTCTCAATCTTCTTTACATTTATATTCCCTGCCTTCCAACTTTCTTATACTTAGCTGTGGAATTAGCTATTAATCTAGGGCAGACCATATGAGAATACTCTCCTACCTCAACAGAAATCACAGTTCATTCTTTTCCTGCTCCTGCTCCTGCTCCTGCTTTCTTGATTTCTGAAGTCATGATACTACACACACAGAAGAACCAAAGCAGGAGTAAGATGAAGTCTGTTTATTACTGTAATTTTGTGAATCAGAACTCAAAGGCTCCTGTGGGATCATATAAATGCAATAGAACAGAGCATTTGGAAAGAAGCATTAGCCTTCTGAGGATTCACCACATGCTTATGTAAACCCCTTTCTTTCTAACACTTTCATGCTCAGTTGTCGCTTACTAATCAATACCCAGGCTCCTCCATTACAAATTACCATACTATCAAGAGCAGATCATGCCTCTTCAGCACTAGGGAGATGGCTCTTCTCAAGTTACTTTTAATTACTTCAGGTCAATTCTAAATTAAACAAAAAGGCATTGCTGCTAACTTTTTGTAAGAGCAAAAGAGATGTTTGAATTCTCTTCTGCTTCCATATTGCCACCAAGAAGAATGGGACTAAAATCTCTCTGTATTCATGAAATGTGGTCCCAAAACAGTTATTTGAAGTTCATTGAAACCTTACCATTTACTTCAGTGATTCTGGAAAAACTCTGAGTTTACAACTTAGCTCCCTCTATATATATTACTGAAAAAAGGCAATACCTTTAGCATATGACATTTCACAATCAAGTTATAGGACTCAACAGCTTAATACACAAAAAAATGTCACTACTGTTTAATCATCGCATGATCTTGGGTAAAGAGCAGGTTCCTCAGATGATGCAAACACTTGTTAATCAGTACACATCAAGAGGTAGCAGCAACACTGCCACCAAAGCACAGCCAAATGATGCTTTCAAGAGGGGAAAACAGCCAATGCCAAAATGAAACACTGTCATTTGATTGTTAAGCTGTTGGAATGAGACAACAGCAGTTACCTGTTTAAGATTTACCTTCCCTATGCCACTTACCATACAGAAAAGGCAAATGCACATTAAAAAATCAGCCACCAAAAGAATTGTTATGGTCACAATCAGGTCAGCTAGGAACACTGTCCAAGGCTCCAGGGCAGCTGATAGCTCCTCCCTCAAGAGAGGTCTTTACAACACATCTATTGACAGCTGATAGGTCCATATTGCTTAAGACTCAAAAGAAACTAGACTGATTTCAGTCTAGAATAAATGGATGCAATATGAGTGAAACTTAGAAAATGTGTGACAGAAGAAACACAAGAAAACTGATACATTTTAGAAGTGGTATATATACATTAAGTCCTTTCCCTCAATCCACTGGTTTACAGCCCCAAGTCTACATATAATGACAAGTAAGTGTTAGAACTAGAGACATATATATCTATGTACAAATATGCTGCTTCTCTCTTTCTGCAGTTGCTGATGCCAGAAGCTAAATCAGAACATTAAAAGCCCTTCAATTTTTTGACTTGCTATGTTCATTTCCAGCTAAGTCAAGCAGCAAATTCTGAAACAATATTTTTTGCCTCAGTTATCAGTGACTCATTTCACTGCACAGGCAGAGAAAAGCAGTATTCACTTGCATCATCTTTTATGAAGTTCACACTTCCTACCTGCTCTCATACATCAGCAGTGGGAATAACTTTGGCAAAGAGCTATCAATTTTTGCAGCAGAGATGGCAATATTGATCATAAGTTTTTTTTCTTATGAAATTACTCTGAAGGAGCACAGAAGTTTTTTGGGTTTTTTTAAGAGCAGTGGTAAAGATTTAACTTCTGAAAAGCATCTGTTTTTAGCAAGTACTAGACATACAAGGAAGGGCATACACAATTATACTTAGAATTTATTAATGTGGTAAAATCTTAATGCTTGGCAGAAACCAGAATTGATCTAAAACAGACTTTTTCCTAGAAAAAACTGGAATTAAGTATAGAGAACATCAGTAATGTTAAAAAACAATCACCTGGAAGTATTCAGAGAGCATTTCAATAACAGAGAGGACAACATGCACATAACTTGATCACTTTGTTAAACATTACAGCGTATTGTGGTTGTAGTTGCCTTTCTGGATTTGCCTATAATTTAACTTATCCACTCTGAGTGTTTCTGAAAGATCTCTGTATTTCTTGATACCAAATATTATTGATCAGTGCACACTTTAAGGAAGTCCAACCTGTATTAGATCACTGAAGTGATACACCATCTGCCTGACTGATAAGAAATACCAACTTAGAGATTGAGCACACAAAGCCTTGCTTTGTATGCTTCTGTGTGCCTGGTGCACAAGAAGAGGGATTATAACCTGTTCTTCCAGTGACAAATTCTTCAAGTACAGCATTGAAAAATAGCTACAATGCTTGAAGCAAAATTTCAGTTCCTTAAATCAGAAAGCGTGAAAGGCCAATCATTGCCAGGAGGCTGGGGGTGTTTCAGAATAGAGTTCTATAAAAGTGATTTTATTTATGAAATCAAGACAAAAGACTTACAACAAGTTCTACAGGAATATGGAGTTTTTAAATAGAACCTTGTAATTCCCCAGTGCACAAAACAGTCTTTGAAAGGAAGGCACAGAGAAACTTTTATCCAAATCAAAGGAAGTTTTAAGCATGTTGAATCAAAACCTCCCTGGAAGTGTGCATCCTTTTAATGCCACTGGCTCAGAGTTTTACAGTCCTGACCACCTGTCAGTATATTACTGTTAAACAAAAGGAGACTTTTAGGTAAACCAGAAAGACACTCGAGCCACCACAAAAATTACAATCTGTATATCATCTATCTAAAAAAGTCATGGATCCTGACTAGCTTACCAAAAAGAGTGGGAAGCATGAAAAAAAGTCTAAGCTTTGTTTTAAAATCTTCAAAGGTTTCATCTGCTTATCCTGCCAAGCTTTCTCTTTACAGTCAATCAGCTTCACCAGCAAAGTCTGCTCCTATGTTAAATTCTTGTCACACCTGTGTACCAGTGTACCAGTGCACTGTGTACCAGTGGCCCCACTAGAGCAATGACAAATGTGGGGCAAAACAAAATAAATAAAATGAGTTCAGCTAAAATTTTGCTTTCCCCTCAAAAATATCAGAAGTCACAAACCAACCAACTGAAACCTGGCTGCTTTGCAGTGACCCAGTACAGTCCCAGAACATCCCTACCATGGAAAGATGAAGAACCACACCACTAAGTGGGAACAGACAAAATTATTTCAAATGGTTTCAGCCCTGCCCAATGTACTACACCACCACAACATTCACAGGCATCTCCAGAGCAGATAGATGAAGATGGAAGAGTGTGGTCTTTCAAGGCAAAAGAAATGGGTTTTTTTAAAGTATTAGAAAAAATATCTTACTAGAATTGAATTTTGAACTATCAAAATGCAAACCCTATTACGGTTGACAAGAAATGTACATACCATTAATAATACAAATAAAATTACTTTTAACAGTGAGATCAATTCAAGCTTTAAATTGTTTCCTTTAGCATAAAGAAGGTTGGGATGGTACTTAAACTTCATTGTTATTTTTAATTTCTCCTCTTGTTTGTTTGGTTTTTGGGGTTTTTTTTTTGGTGGTTTTTTTTTTTTTTTTGTAAATAGTACCAAAAAATTGCAAATGAAATAAAAAAGCTGTAGTGATTTTAACTTTTCAGTATCAGCAACATCCCCAAATGCAATGGCCTACATAATATGTAACCTCAGCTGTGGAGGTTAAATGCCTAATTCCTTTCCATTTAAATATTTCGCAAATCATCTTAATAACCTAAATGTAATAAGCAGGAAAAATATATTGATTTCTTGACTCAATAATTATAAATTTTACATTGATAAAAAATACCATTTCTCCATAAATGAGTGATGGTATAGCAATTGCATACAGGATTATCTAGGTGATAATTAAAGTAAAATTTTCAATTTTTAATTTATTTTCAATAAAATACAGCAAGGCATAAAAACATGCTTAATTAGTAAATATGAAATACATAATTTACCATTTTAAAGAGCAAGCTTTGAATGAAATAATAGATGTAAAAGGAAAAACCAGGATTAAAATCGAAAGATTAATCAAGGGTGCCTGTTTACTGATTTTAGTCATGACTTAATCATGGTTATTCAAGGTATTTAAATAAAATCTCCATCCACGAAAATAAATTCAGTTCAGTAACCACATCCCCACACCTCCCTGATTCCCAGGACAAACACTTAAAGGTGGTAGCAAAATAAAACTCAGTGCTGTAATCACAAGTACATTTATTTCAAGAATCCTACAAATGGTTTTGTTTATGATGTTTGTAACTGGATCAATTCCCACACCATGGAGAAGTTCTGTTACTTTACAGTTGTAAATCTACTCCACAACTGAGAGTGTGTTTGTGGATTTTGTCATTAAATACACTTGATAACAGAAGCCACTCTAATAGCAAAAAATTGAGAAATACCTATTCTTGGTGAGAGATATACACCAGCCCCACTTCTTACAAAAGAGACTGGAATGATAGAAGTTTTTGCTTAACGTATCAACGCAAACCTACAAAAATATTTTAAACAGAATGAGAACTAATAACTTCGATTTATGGTACTAAGCCAGTTGTCAAACTCTTTCTGCCTCTAGGCTGATCAGATTTTGGGGTTTGCTTTTTCATAGTTCTTGGGGTTTTATTCCTATAAATGTGAGCTTCAAACTTAAGTATTAACCAACACAGGAGTAGCTCTACTAGGTACCTCCAGTCAAGTACATTTCTCTTCTGACTTTACACGTAACTACTTTTGTAAGAAAGAGGTCAAAAACCAGGCCAAGATAAAAGCAGGAAGATCAGCACTTGAGCTCATGCTCAGGCTAGTGAGCGATACCTCCTCATCTGTGCTCTGGCACACACAGGAAATCACATTTGACACAAGTCCTGACAACTCTGCTGCTGCAGCGCTGAACAGGCACCACCTGCTACCAGCTACTCCTTGGACTTGGTCTGCCCAGATCCCCAGAAGGTATATTTCTCAGTTTCCACAGTTTCCAGCTACATTAGCAGATGAAATGTTTTTCTATTGAATATACACACCAACATTTACATGTGAATAATAGAGTGACATTACAGGAAATTCTGCCTTAGCATTTTCTCTACAACTTTATTTAAAATAAGACGTGCAATAACAGAAATATCCCATTTGCCAGTAGAAAATTTCCATTTCCCTCTCTTATTCTTCCAAAGGCTTAATTCATCTAGTGTGCAGGAACTGTATTAAATTAAGTCCTGGGACATTCCAAATCACTGTCAATAAATTATCTTCCTGTCATAGGAGCTAATTTAACCATCTTAGATTGCTTCAGATAATTTGCAATTCTTAATTATTAACCATTAACAAGTCTCCTAATTTAACATGAAATATCTCTGTTATTAATCCAAGTAGTCAAACCCTTTAACAGTGACCTTCCTAAATCTGTAACTGCAACAGCTTGCTGGTTAGATTGGAAATTTCAAATCCAGGGTGGTAATTCCTCCCCACTTCCTTTCCCTGGTGCTGTGAACAGTCCTGTTGGAGGACTAAATCACAGACAATTGCCTTTGGCCTCTCTTTGCAGAGTTCCTGCCAGGGTCTGCTGCTGAGACATGTGGTGTTCACAACCTTACCGGAAAAAATTTGAATTGCAAATTTCATTCCTTCCTACTCTCAAATACCACTTCCTCTTGAGGGCGAGGAGACAGAAGCATCAGCATTTCAGTGTGACAATTGCTCAGGCTGGGTCAGAGTTACACGCCGTGGCAACACAGCCAGGCAGTGAGAACCAGTATTTTCAGTTCAGTGCAAAATTCAAGCACGGTCTCTTAACTACACTTGAGCTTTAAAACACTAATGGCCCATATTAAGCATTTAATACTAGAGCCTTTCAAGAGCTTTGCATGGAATTACCTAAAACAGACTGCTGATAATTTCCCTTTTGGGGCAATGTACTCCAAGACACAATACTGCAAAAGATAGAAAATAAATTGGAAACTGCTGTCTCCAGCAAATGAAGCAACCCTGAAAGTAGAGAATTTTTTGACAAGTTAGTTCGCACTGAGAAAACTATGAAAACAGAAAGGAATTAAATACAAGTTAATGACAGATAAATCAGTTAGTCTGGATGGTTTTCAACTTGACTAAGAGAGTTAAATACCACCACTTGTATAAAGAGTACCATGGGATTCTTTAAAGATTCTTTCAGACTGTGAGTTGTGCTTCTAATCTACAACACGGCATTTGCAGGATGATGTTAATTGAGCACACCCCAATGAATTACTGAATGAGTCCAACCCTGCTCTGACTGGGAAAAAAATAATAGAACCTGACCATCCAGGTAAAGAGTTACTTAAATGCATTGATCCTTCCGCCAGAATTCCTCCTTCATGAAAGTAACTTTTAATTTTTATGGGTACTACTAACCTTGTTCTGGAACATACTGTTAGAGAAAAAACAAATGCAAGCTATCATCTAAAATGTGATGAGCTGTCATAGTGTAGCCTCACTGTAGAAGAGGAAAAAAGAACAAAGCAGAGGAGCACTTTCTTCCTGTACACCCCCCACCCACTTCTTGCTTCTTTTTAAGGTTGCCCATCTTCTTACCCTTTGCCATGTCCCAAATCCCCAGGCACTTCTCTTTAAACCTTATGGTTTAAATCTTATGGTCCACTCTCTCAAGCCTCATAGTAAGTTGTTTCTGCTCAAAAAGCTCTAAATATTTGCATCAACTTCCATGACAAAGTCTCAACAGTGAAGAGGGTCAACAGTGAATGGAAAGCACAAGTCAAATGCTACCAAAAGTACCTTGCTAAAGACAGTATCTATAGTCAGCCAGTGGCTACCTGAGCTTTGGCAAATGTTCCATAAGCAAAATAACTCTTGCCTTTAAATTTGCAAATATAAAGAAATTCTAAATACTACCTTTGAATCTACACTGCTGGGCAGAGATATAGGCAGCTTGTAGCCCTCATGGTCAAATCAGCCATTCAAAAAGTGCCAACCAAAAGAAAAGTGTGTTACTTTGTGCAGCCTGCACCCCTACACTCCCCCAAACACACACACACTCTCTCTGCTCATGTGCTAGCTCTGACCTTACTCATACACTCAGACTTCCAGCAGAAGCAAAACCTGGGCAAAGATTTATAACTCTGCCCACCTCCTACCACTGAGCTAGGACACAGCCAGAGCTCACACGGGGCAGAGGTTTGCACCATAGAGCTTTCTTCCCTCAAAAACAGGACAGACAAAATTATACAACAGATTTTTTTCTTTTTTCAAGATGCTGCCAACAGTGTTTCCAGGCTCCAGACCATATCTGCTTTTCAAGACCATTTTTTTCTGTTTAAGGGAAACTTTTTGATTCCAAAACCAGAAATTTTTGTTTCTTCCCTCTCTACCAATAACCACCTCTATGTTCATAAATATAGAAAATTAACCTCATTGCTACAGACTTGCCTTTAGGGAAGAGAGGGATTTTTTTTCCAGCCATGAATTAAAAACGTTCCTTAAAAAGAACAGAAGTTCATTGTGCAAGTAGGAGCTTGGAAACTCAAGTTTCCCAGGATCAGTCCTCCTATACTTCTGGCTTAAAGGCTGCAGAAAACTGAAAGCATAACATGATGTTTCACTATACTTGCAGGTCTAAACTGTTTGCCCTTTGAATATGCCAACACTGCAAATAACTGGGTAAGAAGCTAATCACTCTCTGGGTTTCATGATAATTTACAGATACCCAAAGCACCTCAATGATGCATCCACTTAGCAGTACAAATTGGTCTGTTTGTAAATGGTTTCATCTACCTGCCAGCAGAGAGATGAAAAAGAATATTGATAGCATAACTGGGCAGTTATGTAAATTGGGCAACTAAAATTATTCCAAGTAATCTCTAAGTCTTTCCTATCCCCACAATAAAATTCATTCATCCTCTCTTTTGTACACAACCTTTGGCAGCCACATAACTTTTTTGCAGCTGTCCTAGCGAAGTAGGCAAAGAAAAGGGAAGAAAATAGATTTTGGAAGTTGGCACTCATTCTGTATAATTGTTATTTTTCTGATTACAAACAGCTGGAACCAGGACACTAACAATTTTTGATGTTACTGTTTTAAATCTATTTGTTATGCATAAATCTGCTATTTGTTTCTAACATGCTGGTTATAATTTTCTAATTATTTCTGACTTCTTATCTTTTTGTTAGCATAAAAAACTGTAACATTTAACTTTTCTCCATAGCAATAATTAGGAATTTACAAACTCACATAGATATCCTGTCAACACAAACTGTATGTAAGCAAGTTTTAAAGTGAGTGGTAATAAGTTTTTTAAGAAAAAACATTAAAAAGCTATCATACACATAAAAAGCTATCAAAGTTTCATATGAAGTAATAGCTTTATACAAGAACTAGACTGTGTAATTAAGCAATTCAAATCTTAGTTATAAACTGACTTCAATTAAAGGTAATCTGACTAATTTCAACTAAGTAAAAATTTAAGTCAGACAACATATTTGTATCCACTTTCTAAAATACCCATCTCTTCTCCACACTGGCTGATCAAACTTGCCAGTGAAAAACATTTTGAGTAGGCAACTTGTAATACAGCTATGGTTTATTTCTGTCAGAGGCTTACTGCTGAAGTGTGAAAGAAACTCATTAAAAACTTCGCACTGTGATTCTGCATTATAAGGGGAAAAAAGAAAGGAAATACTTAATGAAGGGTACACTTAGCCTGAAGACACATTCATATTCTGTTCTTCATTTTACACTATTTCAGTAAGCAATTAAAAGACAGCAATTAGTCACAGAAACACTATTCATACTGGTCAGACTGAGAGATTATACACATCAGTACTGATTTTATGTTAATACTATGAAAGTAATGAGGGAGATCAAGATAATACAGCTAAATAAATAGAAGGATCTCTTACCTTAATCTTAAGACAAGATTCACTGCACATGGAACTTCACTGTATTCCTCACTAACAGCAGGCTGAGACTATTAGAGAAAAAAAGCAAAGTCTTGCAAAAGATGCCAAACGAAAAAAAAATCACAAAAATCTTTCCATGCTAACAGTTTGAAGTTAGCACAGAATATTTAACACGTTTTCTAACTCTCAGAAACCCTTTAAAGGCTTTCAGTACACAGCCTATAATATAGCTGAGACCATAAAACTCCCATATTTCAATTACAGAGAAGCAAGCAATAAAAAAGGCCTGCATTAAAGCAGAGCATAGGAGCTTATAATCCACCTTGCATCAAAGCAACAATTACCTATTAAATAATATGCACACAGTGAGAACTCCTAACTGCTACTCACATTATTTTTGTCTAACAGTTTTGGTTGTTGAGGAAGTCTTACATCTACCCATATGCAAGGAACTAGCAGCATATCAAAGCAGGTATCACAGCTCAGAGGCTGTCTTCCACAGAGAAAAATCAGGAACACTGATATCTTTCACATTATCACTCCTCCCTCACACTGTGATATCCTCCCAGCTCTCAACTAAAATCTGTATGAAGTCTCAAGCAAAAGTGTATCCTACATACAGAATGCACCAGGCTTCCCTACCCTACCATGATTTCATACCCAACTTGGCATATTGTCACCAGTCACAGAACACCCTGCTCAAAGGTTACAAAGGGTTCAGAAGCCCTCCCAAAATAAAGACTTGCATCACAAATTTCATCTGACAGTTTTTTAAACAGTTTTCCATATCAAAGCTACTTTAAAAAAACCCAAAAAACTACACAGATCTGTATTTTAGTATCTGTGTATAAGCAGACATTAATGAGCTTTTTGAAAATTATTTTTCACAATCTAAAATGAAAGCAGGTTTTTTCTGCTTCAATTAAATTCCTTCCATTTATATAAGCTACTATGATAGCTACTATTATTTCTGCATCTTCAACAGACTATTATTTCTGCATCTTCAACATCTTCAACATGCCATTATATAGGAATGTGGATCCCAAAGACCAAAGAGGCACACCTCAACAGTGACAAGATGCACTGGTCTTAGTTCCAAGTCATCTTCTAGAGCATTTCAGGAAACAAAAATCAACAGAAGACTTCAAGCAGAGAGTTTTTTTGTCTTCCATAAACTAAGCAACTTTTTTTATTATGAGTTACATGTATAAACTGGGTCACAAGCAGTAGAACTCTCAGATGCTGAAGAGCTGTGTAAATTAGGCCTGCAATGGAGACACTGGGGTCATCACAGGAGCTAACAGGACTAAATGTGGCAGGAAGCTGCTAGGCTTTTAGAAGATTTCTCTGACACCAATGATAATCAGAGAATCTAAAATTGCAGGTAAAGTGGCAAGGGTCACCCACCCAAGGAAAAGATATTTTTAAAGACCATTTAGTCTGTAAGTCATAATCCTAATAAACAATTGATTATGGCAGCAATGCTTCCCACACTTAGCACAGGGCCATGAAATTCTATATAGTATTTTATTATTATGAATTAATCTAATATGCTTCAGTACTGAACTATTTTACTGTGTATTGAAGGAAATATTTTAATTATAAGCTACATGTCATGATAGAGATCTTAAGAAGAAAAAATTATTTGGAGACGTTCTGGCTACTCCAATGCAGCCTTCATTACCCTTACAGACAGCAATTAGTGTGATCTAGTTACAAAGATTTATTAAAAACAGCCAAATTACCTATCTTCATTAATTCTCCTGGGCACAAACATAACGTGATTTTTAAATTCTTATCCATCTTATCCACTGTGTGCTAAAGTTCATTGTTACAGGCACAATGGCATACAGCTCTATCCTCACAAGCACTTGCTATACAAGGCTGCAGAACAGTACTCCCACCTCAATTCACATTTTTAACAGCAGACATGAAAAAAAAAATCCCTTCACTCAAATGCTTGGAAGAAAAAAAAATTGATAAAGACATTTTTACCTCTGCATTCTCCTCCTCTTTCAGTCTTCGTGACTGGAAAACAAATGCAGTGAGATATGAGCTATGCAGGTTTATGCAACAAAGATCCAGAAATACTAACAATTAACATAAACACAGAATGTCTTTCAGAGTGTAATTGTCTTGGCACAAATAGAAGATACCTTTTCCTGAGAAATAGCAGCCTTGCCTTCCTCACTCTTCTCGTCCATTTCATCATCACTCCATTCCCAGTCCCCATCTTCTGTTTTATGGAGGTGACCACTGGAACCTGGCACTCGTCTGACCTACCAAAATATTGTTTACCATTACACAGACATCTTTAGTCTTTATTGGTGTTCTGGTTAATAAGAAATTATTTGCAATTTTTATTCTATGTGCTCTTATTAATTTGCTGCAGGAGCCACTAACATATTTTAATAATATCTGACCTCTTTATGCTAGTGGTGTTTCGATGTCTTGCATTGTACGAGCACTGAACAGCTTGGTTCTACATTCCCTTGGTTGGTAGCAGTGATGAAAAACACAAAACAGGGGGGGAAACTAAATATAAAAATCTGACTAGAAAAATTACGGTGTTTTTCAACATAATGAAACTTAAAAGAAAAACTAAACTGGTATTAGCCCTGCTCTAAACCCCTATGGTTTGCTGCAAACCGTAACATGCAGAGAGAAGCAGCATGTGACAAATTCCAGCAACTTCTAAATCCCATCAGGTACCATATCACCAAGATGCATGTCATGAAAATAGTATAGACCACTTCAAGTCTGAGGCCATGAGCTTCCAAGGAAATTGTGATGCAGGCAGTAATACAATTTTTCCAAAGCAGATTTTCATAGAGAGCTGGGCACTTATGCTATTTCTGTACTGGGTTTAGGCCGAGCACAATTTGAAGCTGCCTGGCCTGACACCACAAGAGCATCAGTGACAGGAGCCTTCTTCCAAAACATTGTTCATACACAAACAGGTATCTTGATGTCTGTCTGGACTCTTCCACTCTTCTCTCCTTCACTTCCCAAACATCCACCTGCTCCTTGCCCTTCCCTTTTGCACGTGGAAAACCATACCAGAGAAGAGGGTGACATTTTCAGATCTCACCACACTTCTGCATTTCCTTCAGTCCTTATGATATTCCTCCCTTACTTTTCTTCTCTGTACAACTGAATTAGAGTGCCCTACTTAGTTTCTCCATATTTTGTTCTCATTTGTAACTGAGAAGAGGGGAAACCTATGCAGGACACTAAGGGAATACCCTACTCCATCTCTTGATGGCCAAATTCTGCACAATTTTCCCTGTTACACATACCAAGCTCTTATTGGACCAATTTTAGCCTAGCTACCTCCAAGCTTGGTAGAATCAGCTTGTGTTTGGGAGGGAGGACGAGGCAGACAACAACAAGAAGTAGCACAGCAATTTTTTACTCAGCTGCAATCAGCCCAGGCACAATCAATGGGCTCTTACTGTCTACATGGTCAGGGATCAGCACAGACACAAGGTAATTTAGCAGGCAATTTGCCTGCTGCTTGTGGATGTAATTTATTATCCTTCAAGGAGACTGAGGTAGGCTTTTGTTTAACAGCAGAGGCATCTTCCAAATGGCTCTACACAAACCTAGCAGAGGACATCATCCACAACTAAAACTGTGCTTTTCCAGCACAATAGGATATATTGGTTTACAGACATATTCAAACACTGCATCGTGCACTAATCAGTATCTCTTCTGCTTCCATTTTCAGTTGCTTTGAAGACTTATTCTAAACAGAATGATTTTAATGGAGCTTAATGATGCTTGCATCATTAACAGAGAGGAGCGCATTTCAAGTTTTTAAATAGATTGCCTTTTAATAAAAAATAAACAAATGGCTCAAGGAAAAGAAACTTAGTACAAAGCAAAATACCATGTTAAATTAAATTATTTTCTTGAGAGGTTACTGAAAGCAGAAAAACAAGTTTACTGGTACTCTGTTTCAATCAGACTGATTCCCACCAGCACACGTGTTCACAGGAAAGAAATTATAATTTCAGCTACAGCAAAGTACCCAGCCTATTCAACTTTCAAAAATGTGATGTTGTTGTCTAGAACATTTTTTTAAATTGGTGTGTGTGCTTAACACTTGCAATGCTTGGTGAACTAATTTGCACAATTTTTAAGACTAACAAGCCTGGCTTTGATCACTCAGTTCTGGTTAAATCCACAAAGAGTCAGTCACATATGAAGGGCATGTACCCTACCTAGGTGAAGGAAAGAGCACGAGTAATTGCTGCAAAGAAATTGTCTCTTTGTTCATCGTAAACTTCTCACTCTAGTATCAGATATTGGATGGAAATATACATAATTTATATAATATATTAAATTTCTATTCTGGCTATCATTTGAGAAACTACTAGCAGACTGATACCACAGGCAGCATGCTTGCATTTCACTCCAATAATAACAGCATTAAGGCAATTGAGAATATTCTACATATTTCTCCTGATACCCTGCTACAGGTCTTCCATTTTACAGAAAGAAATAAAGCAGCAAACAAATGAAGCTATTTATATACAAGGGCACAAAGCAAATCCAGGACAGAGCATGGAACCTAAAAAAACTTCTTGTGTATCTACAAAAATAAGTAAGTTGCTTTACATTTTACATTGCATGCAGTAGCCATACAAATGTAATTTCGTCATCAGCTTCAGTCAAAATACACAACACTGATAATTCCTTACGCTAGAATTGTATATCTCTCAGGAAGTATTTCAGAGGGAAAGGAAAACAAAACATGCTCAATTCTAATTTGGGTTTTACTGATTAAGAATCTAAATGATCCTTCCAAAATAGGAACTAAACTGAATCATAACTTTAGCTAATAAAGAAAATAATGAAAGTTCAGTTTTACAAGACAAATTAACATATATTAGAAAACATATTTCACGTAAGTCAGAATACACAAGACAATAAAAAATTACTTTGAATGACAGGTAGTTAAACTACAGCCAACACTAAAGCAGATCAGAACACTGTAATATATAACCAAACACTGTTTCTAGGAGGAAAAGGTTAATAAGCCACTGTCAATATTACCACAGCGTTGGAAGAAAGACATTATGAACATGAATTAAAATAGAGAATGCTTGGACAAGTCAGTGATTGAAAAAAACATGACCACCACAGAATATTAAGCATTATATTAGTAGTAGCATTGTTGTATATGTTGTTCCTGGTTAAAGCTTATTACAAAATACAATACAATCACAAAGATTTCAGTATAAATTAAGCTGCTGACAGAACTATTTGTCCCCATCCTTTTAAAGCAGGATACAGACAATTTAACATTCCCCGCCAATACCACCATGCACTAGCTTCCCAGGGGAATGTGTGTTAACAGATGAACAGGGCAACTGCAAATGCCACCCAATGAAGGTCAGGAGGCCTAATCAGCCTGACAGAGAGGGAACCCCATCAGCACAATGCAGAAGCTGCAACATTTCCCAAGGCTTGTTGAAAAGAAAGCTACAATGTAGAGAAGCAAAACATAAATTGTCTTCTAGGCACTCATATGCTCACTATATGTAGATGTTAGAGACTGGGGAAAGAAGAATCTATTATTCATTACTGATTCTTTAGCTGCTGCAATCTCTTTACAAGTTTGTTTTTGTAAAGTGACAGCAAAGGGAATGAACATTTTCTGAACACTAAGAATTTTCTACTTCCTTATTCACAACCGTTCAAAACAGCAAAGAACTGGGCCCACTTGCAGATTAATTAATTTTATTTCAGTGTCTAAATTTATCAAATAAATAAATAAAAAGCATACACTGTGGGATACCAGTGCATACACGTAAAGCATTACAGCATTTCATACATGATCCAGCACATGATCTTAGACTACATTACAAATCCATTCTGTCAGTAAGAGCAATACTATGCACCTACTGATTTTTTCCTCCTTCTGCAGGAAGATGACTGAACTAGTAACACTGACTTTCCCACTATCTGAAATATTTAAGGTATTCCTACTGAAGCTCTGGCAACTGAATATTTGCAATGGATCCTGGATAGATTTAAACCAGCATTTTCAAACTTTGTTCCACAGAAAGTTTTCAGAAACCTGAAGGCATAGGAAGTAAGATGCATTTGTGTAAGTAAAACTGACAGCCCTAATAAGCATTAAGTATAATGGAAGGTGCCTTGCCATCTTCCATATACAGAAAACAGAGAGCCCAAATTTAATTTGTTCCTGAATTCCTGAGAGTAGCAAATGTGAAGATTCCACACATTTAAAGCACATCTGCAGAAGTCTTTGTACAACCCTGACACTGCTTCCTATTAATTTCTAACTAGAGAACATTCAGTGCTGTTGTCCAGTTTTTGCATCTATGTATCTCTAACGAGGGCAAGCTATAGTTTTTTTTAATTTTTAAACACATATCCTTCCAGAAATACTGCAGCGGGAGATAAAATTGTCTTTTTATTTTACCACTGATGCCCTTCAGCTACATATGTTAGTACAGTAGTGAAGAGACACCCAATCCCACATGCCCCAGAGAGCAGTAATGACAAGGAGGTTATTTTAAAATCTCCCCTTTTTAATTTTCTGAAGTCTGTCCTCATAAAAGCCTAAATTTGACTTTCAGGCAGAAAAAAAGAAAGACCAGTCAACAGATGCTCTATACCTTCACCTCACACTGGTTCTTACAGGAGACTGGACTCCCACTCTTACACAAATCCCAGAAGATCTTAGAGAAGAAACAGTCTTGAAAGTATGACTATCTACTTGGTAATTGATAAGGAGAAGGTTTTTGCATAGCCAGTGTTCCTCTCCTTTTTTTTTTAATCACAAGTTTCAAGAGCTTTATTTCTCATACAACTTCATGAAAAGTATTTATAAAATCAGTTCCCATGCCAGTTCCATGCTAGCTAGGAGTAGGACATTACTGAATAGTTTTTGTTTCAGCACTACACTTTGCTCTGTGTATCTTTCTCTAAAAAAAAAAAAAAAATCCCTAGACCACTTCTGTTCATACATACCTTAAGCTTATAGAGCAAACAGATTTTATAATTTTTACCTTTCACCATCTTGCAAACCTTTCCTGAATGTTTCCTAAGACAAAAAACCAAATTTCAATCTTCACCCCAAGCATTTATTTTTATTTCAATGCAACAAAGAAAATCATTGTGTATTCAGTTATGGCACAAGCATTTTGTTTAAAATAGTTACAGCTTTAATCACAGCTTAGGTCCTGAGGTTAATGGCATGAAGTCACTTTCTACAATATATATTAAAGCAAAAGAAGGCTGTTCTTTTGCATAAGAACACCTCCAGTGTAATCACAGTTTTGCAAAAAAAATACAAAAAACAACCCAAACCACAAAAACACTGACGTCCAAGACAGCACATCTTTGTTGAAGAATTGAAGCACTACCTCAGGAAAAGGCTGGTCCCCATCCAACCCTGTCTCACAGATCACATGAACATCCTAACCCTTTCACTGCTGACTATTCTTAAACTCCTCCGAACTCATAATATTGTGAAGTCTTATTTTTATTCTGATGGACATCACAAAACTTCCACAAACCTGAATGTGTTTTATGCAATTAAAATCTTTGTTTTTTCTCACCCCAATTTATGCAGGCTATTCTTATTAATGGGATGTACCACTACCTTTGTAGAAAAATCTGCTTTGTAGAACTCAATAGGTGTTAAGGTATCACAGTAATTTGGTGTTAGTGTCCTCTCCTCTTAAACCACTCTGAATGCTGCAAATATCATCATGGAAAAAACCCTTAGTCTTTCTTTGTGTTTCTCCCACTTAGAAAAAAATTAGAATTTGCAATGTTTCTTATTCATACACAAAAACTATTTGAATACTCCCTAGAGGAGTCAATTACACTGGAAGCTTAAAGTCGAGAGATATAAGATCATTATATCTTTCTTCAAGAAAGAATCCTGAATACAGGAGACTGATAATTCCGCATTGAACAGGACTTCTTCAGCTTTTTAATGGTTCTGGATGAGCACCCTTTTAAAGTGATAACATAGCAGAAGTCAACAAAAACCAGATCTTGGTTAAAAAAAAAAAAAAAAAAAAAGACCATTTGCTTTAAATATTTATGATACTGGTTTGTTTTTATAAGCCAAACAGTATCCTGGTTACATGATGACAAATGTGACACCCAAGGGCATGGCCATCAATTGAGAAGACTGCCACGAAATCTTACCTACACTCCCAATTTAGAAATGGCATGCAGTGCAGCTATCAGTGAGAGGAAAACAAAGCCATTATCAGCTGAAGAGAGATAGGATGAGGGAGCACATTCCTGCACCTCCAGAGAAAATGAAGAGAAAAATACCAGTGAATCTGTGTACAAGTCCTCACTCACACTGGAAGATTCCTTGTCCAACACCTTCCCCCTTTCTACTCTTCACCAATTCTTCTACTGCTGGGATAATGCTGCTTAGAAACAGCAAAATGTAGTGGCTCAAAGTAAAACACTATTTTGTTACCAAAACATCTTGTTTACAAGTGCAGGTATTCCCTGAACTCCTAATTCTGCTTTCCTTAAACATGAGGTTTTACCTAAATACTGCAACATACTTATCTCTGCTTTCAGTCTGAGCCCAAAATTGGAATGTGATTTTGCTTTGAGAAATTGCAGTTTTGCTGAAATTCCAGTCACATGGGAAATGTGAAAATTTAGTAACTCAGTATGATTTTTGGTTTTCAGACATTATCTCTCCATTTATTAGTTCCACTACGTAAACTCCATTACTGAATGTTATTAACTGCAAATAATTCTTTCACTCCCATTTTAACAATAGTCCTTTCAGGCATGAATGTGTACCTGTGCTCTGGAGGATGTTTTCAATTAATTCTGCAGAGGAGATACATTGCTCCACAAAAGTATAACTTCACCTCAAACACAAGTAATCCCAAATGGCTGTCAGGCATGACCTGATGGTCATTTACACAAGCAGAGCCAGGCTCTTTCTACCCTCTTTCTTTTCCCTGCCTGCTTCCCACCACCCTTCCAATCAAATTGAGGTGCCGAGGCCAAGGGTACCTGGCAAGAATCAAAGAAAGCAAATCAAAGACACAGCAAATTGGTGAAGTAACTTAGCACTCTGATAAATGATGAAGACAGACCCAGATTTTTAGAGCTTTCTTTCCTGGCTGCTCAGATGAATGCACATCATGATGGTGAATCACTACTAGAAGACTTTCCACTAGAGGGATCACTAGATTGACCTTGATAATCATCATTTTCCAATTCCACCATGCTTTTCTATCATCCAAGCTGTTTACTTACTTAAAATAACCAGAGGTGAAAAGAAAGAAGACAAATACAGCCTCATGTAGAGCTTTCATTATTCAGTAGTAGAAAACTCATTATAAGGTGGGTTTCACTGTCAGCAATAGAGACACAGTAAAGAATATTTAGGAAAACAGTCTATTACTGTAGAATTCAAAGAAGAAATTATTATGACTTTCACTTACTTTCAAATTCAGAAGCTTGAAAGTACCATTTCAAGGTGAAATTCTAATTTCTACCTTTTCCTATTTCTCCAAGGTCTCCAATGGCTTATGTAAGAGAAGAGAAATTACTGTAATACACGTTCTGCATTCCACACGATTTTAAAGAAACCTGAATTTATTCAAGGCCTCTCTCAAATATTAAGGTGATTAAATTAAAACTTGAGTGTAGTGCTCAAAAACAAAGTCATAAATTAACATCAAAATAATTAACAGAGATCTGGAATTTTTATAAAATCCAATTTTCTAAACCCCCCAGTGTTTCTATTTTAGTCAGATATCAAGAAGCAGCATGCATTCAACCAGCCTACAGCGTTTAAATCCCAAAGTTGGAGCGAGACTCCCAGCCTGTGACTGCAGACAGCTCAGGCAGGCTGGAGCCCGCCGGCTGCGCAGCACTGCATGTGGCTGCCCTCTGCTGCCAGTAAATCCCACACAGCCCTGCATGTGCATCCCTGACACTCCCTTTCTCTTTGCTTACTGTCTGACTTCACCTTTAGCTGCAGATGCACTGTTTGAATAACTTTCTCGTGGAGCTATTTTTCAGAGATAAACAGAAATTAACTATTACTGTTCCAGCCCTTCTTTCTGCTCTGCTGGCCTTAACCTACTTGTTCTGGTTAAAACCTTGAAGTTTTCAGCTCCAGACATACTTTTAAGTCCTTAAGATATGACCATTTTTCAGCTAAATTACGTCCCCTATAGTATCACTGGGTAACACTATCTCAAGGATGTCCTGTTTAACCTGTACTTCCCTTGCAGCTCTCCCCAGGAACTTCCAGTATCAAGCACAAGTGCAGGGGTAAAACATATTTACTTTGCACTTTTTCCAGATTCTTGATCGTGGGCTCTTTTGGTCTTTAATTTAACTATAAGGGCTAAATATTTATTTTCTCCATATAAAAGCAAAAATTCTCATATACCTATTCCATCAGTCTTTAAGCAGATGGTAACAGGTGAGAATGCTCCTTCTGAGCCACCTAGCTTTTAGACAATCGTCTTTGTAATCCATCTGCCTGCATGACTTTCCTGAAAAACTTCCCAAAAATATACAAAATCATAAGTAATACACACTTCCACGTCCTCCCAAAACTCCTTGTTACCTTTATGAACAAAGACAGGCAGAGAGGCTGTCTTTTCCAGAAAAGAAATCCCATGACACTAAGGTGATCCAAGCTAGCCAGCTGTTACTGCCTGCATCGACACAATATTGATTTGGCCAATAAACTGGGAAAATTATCAAATAAAAACCAATTCCATTGAGACATTTTAATTTAGAGAGCCATTCCATATCCAAGAGAAGTGATCTGGTATTGGATGTCACGCGAGTGAAATGTTTGAAGTTTGATTTCTCAGAAGGTAAACAGGTAAAACCAGCACCTTCCTAAACATTTCAGCGACAGAAAACCAAACCCTTACGAAACAGGCCAATAAAATAGGATTATCTTCTGCTTATTTACAAGGCTTATTCCCTGATCAAAGACTATTACCAGCATCATACACACCCGGACTTCCTTTATCCTGTCTTGATGCTTTAATCCTGACAGTACTTTTAAGAAAATCCTCCTCCAGTTCTGCAAGTTTCAACAGCTTCAATAAATGCCAAATGCTTAGAGCTAATGGTCTAATCAGAAAAGTTCTCAATGCACACCGACCCCCTGGCAGTCCATGGTCAAGATATTTTTGAACAAGTCAACAGGTCATGAACATAACATTAGCTAAGGAGCAGATCAATGCAGTTACACAAGAGACAGGGACTCACTGCAGAAATGAATTCTGAAGTGGAACTGTGACGGCCCATGGACTGCAACACACCTTCCAATAGGGAACAGGGCTCATTTTCAGCAGCTTAGATGAATCATGTATGAGCTTTTAAACTCTGCCATAATAAGTAATCCAAATTGGTTTAGATACACATACGGCTATTTGAAGTACAAAGGCACTCAACTAAGCCATGGGTTGTTTCAAAGCTCACTTATTCTGTAGCAATTAGATCAATTTGAGAAGGCACAAAATCCAACCTCACAAACAACCACACAGATGGTAAAAGCACCCAATGAAAGAAAAGATGGACAAACTCATGTGCTGCATTAAGTTCCTAACATCTAATGGCGCAACTACATGGTGGCAAAAAGACTAAGCAGTCTTATTCCATTATATGAAATGTTAAAACAAAGATGGTGCAAGGTGTGTGCCCCTTAAAACAGTTTCCAATTCTACTGCCCACTAATGCAGGCACTGCTTTCTCATTATTTGAATGCTGTCAAATTTACATTTTTGGAAAAAGTGTTTTTATTAAAATTTCCCTTCCAAAAACATCTTGAAAATAAAAAAAATTACCTGACACGGTGTGAGTGGCAATTTCTTCCTTTTTTAAATTCAACCATATAAACACAGTTACACTATTTATTTTTTTAAATTTGCAGCAGTGTTCTGGGTAACCTGAACAATTAATCCTCTGCAATGGAGGGTCCTCCCTCACACAAAGCCTTGCCAAAAACATATTTATAGTTCAACTACTGCCTCCCAGAAAAAATCTTGCAGTATAGCACGTCTCTTCACTTTATATGTCAATATTATTTAAATAAGCTTTTCTTAAACTGTAAAGAAAAGTTAATATACAATTATATTAACAATCTGAGCTCAGGTTTGTGTTGCTCCGTGCTTTTCAACTCAACTGGAGTCCAGCTGTACTAACATAAATCACTGGTGACATGTATCTATCAGATTAAATTCATTACTGAAGCAAGGAAGGGCTGCACATGTATGCCTTGCTGAGGTGCAATCATGCTGTTATAGCTGCCCAAGAAATCCGGGATACAATGATATTTTTGTAATTAAATGCAGGGGATTGATGATATCTTATGTAATGAAACATGACCATTACCTTAAAATAGCTGTACTGAGAAGACAGAATTCCAACCTATCCAGAAGGGCATTTTTAGTGAAGTATAATAAAAACTGGTATCACTCACACTAATCATCTCTTCATGCTGTCACAGGGTTTTCCCACTAACATACAACTCTCAGCTCTAAAAAAAGCTTCTATTGAGGGCACAATGCAATACCACCATTCCAAAAATAGAATTCAAGCCCAATTATTGCTCAGATTTTTTTTACTAGCAGCACTTCAGACGGCAATAAAATGAAATGCAGATACATGTTTTTCCCTGTTCACTTTGTAGAAGTGGCAATCATGTAGGAGACTTCAAAAATTAAAAAAATAGGATTATAAAACCATAAAATTGACCCAGGCCCTTTGGGCATACAGAGTACTTACAGTTATAATTAATTTTTTAGTGTGACAAGATTTGAAAACTGACTGTGGAACTCTAAAAGCTGTTTCAAATTTCAAATTGCTCTATTCCAATACAGCAATCCTAATCACAAATGAAAACGAACTCAGCACGTGTTAATAAATAGTACACATAAACTCTTGGTGGGCTGTTTTATGCCAGCAGTGCACACAGGCCTCATCCAAGCAGGACAGGGCAGGCTGCTCCACCATCACACCATCTAACCAGGCAGAGGCACGGGGTGTCAGGGCTCCTACATTTATATCAATGACAAAAGCGTGGCTTCAGAGCGTGTCCCTGCTTACCCAACCACACTGAGCTTGGACCATTCCTCACAGCCTTTTCTCCAGCCCTTCTGGATACCAGCAATCCTCTACAGGTGAGTAGTCCCATTAGTGAAACCCAGAACTGCCAGGCTTGCATGGTGTAACACTCATTCCTGTGGATCAGTACCAATATGTATCTAACCAGGTCCTGCACAGGAAGAGGCAGGACATGGTCCTCCTGGGTAAGTGGCTCAGCATTATCCTTAATTACTAGGCTAGGGCATGGAAAAAGAACACGATTTAAAAATCAGCAGAATTAAATGCAAATGAAACAATGGAACAGGGGAACATATGCACAAACACATAACTTACAACTCTAATGTTAAACAGTATTTTAAACACACAGTGAAGATGTTGCTCAATTATCAAATTGCTGTTTAAAGCAGGACACATCTCTACAGCACCAAATGTTTTCCTCACACACACAAGACCTGTGTACCTGCTTTCAGGTTTCACAAACAGACCTGAACTCATATTTAGAAAAAAAACCAGCTGCCAAGTATAAGCTATAAAGGCAGAAGCAAAACATGGGAACACTATGTCAAGAGAGAAGAATTTAAAGTTAAAACTAAACTGAGGCTGGAGTTCTGGGCAACAAGGCAAAGCAATTACACATGTGGTAAATGGAAGAAAAATTAGATTACCGCAGGGCAGATCTGACATCTGTACTAGCAGTGGTGCTCCAGATCATTAGTCATAGGCATTTTACACAAGTGCCACAGAAGATAATTTAAGCAGTGATGACACCGGCTCCTTCCTATCTATTACCCTAGTGATATTAGTTTTTCAATTACAGGGGCCACTTCCTCCAAGAGCAACCTCTTAGACATTTTACATGTCAATGTTTAAGCAACCAAACTCAACTTACACAAGCTTTTTAAACGAAACCCCAGAGTTTTATTATTAAAGTACATTTATATTTTATGGTGTCTTAAAAACAGCACCTACATGCACAGTTCTAACAAGTGCATTAAACTTTAAATCTCCAATGAATTTTAATATTGTGTCCTTTTAAAATATAAATAATTTAGCATTTTCAGTAGCTGAAACTCATATATTTTTTCCATTTATGATGTAATTAAAGGCATATTAATTTTTTTGCACCACTGTATAGCTTAAGATTCTCACCTCTTTCAAATTAGAAAGAATTGTCAAAGAGGTAATTCAGAAAATTCAGAAATTTCAGAAAATTATTTCTGGTGCTGTGCCAGGAATTCCCTTCACAATTCCAAGTGCTATGTTATCTAAAGAAATATAAAGTATACATGCATGCATGCCTGAGTGAACAGGCAGTCTCTAAAGCTGACCCCGGGATGCAGCTGGGAGATGCGGCCTCAGGAGGCACACGCTCTGTAGGAGCCTGGCGGGTACCAGCACGTGTCTAAATCCCTCCTGCGCTCCCGAGGTGTAAACCGAAATCCAGAGGACGGATTTTCTCCAGCTGGATCACGGTTTATGTGGGCATTGCTGCCACCACACGGCCAAACCCTGAACTCCTCCTCTCCCCCCCGCAGGTGCGAACCCGCTCAGCACAAAACCCCTGCCACAAACACCCTCTCAGCAGCCCTTCCCTACTCCAGCCTCTCAGAGCCCACCATCAACGAGGTCCCAAAATTACTACCATATGAAGAAGATTCGAAGGAAATTGAAGCACTCAGATCTTGTTGACTGTCTCTTCCATGTGTGAGCCACCAGCTGTGAGAACATTTCAGTGTTGCAGAATTATGCCAAACCAATACTCCCAAAGACAACAGAAAATTGTACAAGTGCCACTCAGGGTAGCTGCAGCCTAACTGATGTGCCAACAAAGGCTGAAACTGCTCCTTTTCTGAAATGGCCTCTTCAAAATATCCCCCCAGCAAGCTTGCTTTTACAAGGCTGGACTCAGCACACTACTGTGTCACCTGCAGAGGCTCAGCAGTCTCTGAGCAGGCACCTCATACTGAAGAGACATAGTGAGTTAAGCCACAACAGAAAGGGAAAAGAGAGTTCAAATTTTTTTTTTTTTTTACACACAACAAACAGGAGTCTACATTCATTCCTGTCTCTTAGCTTGTATGAACAGCAGTTTGCTTCATATTTAAAGATTTTACAATACTTATCTGTTAGGAATTATTTTGGGTTTTTTTATTCTGCTGCACAAGACTTGGTAAGCTCATTTATACAAGTGCCAAAGGCACCACAGAAATACCAGCATATGCCATAGCTGTGGGTTTAACTCTGTCACCCATGGAATAAGGCTCCACTGGTCTGAAAAACCCAGTAGCACTCTTGCAGAGTTTCAACCTGACTTTTTGGGAATAACATTTGAAATAATCCAAAGAACCAGGCAGTTGTCAATAAATACCATTTAAAGTACCTTCACCCTTTTCCTAGGTGATGAATGAAGATATGAATTGTGCAGTTTATGAACCTAAATGTTTGCAGGTCATCTTTTTTCTCCACAACTACACTTCACCTGTAGTTTTCCCAGAGGAAGTGAGAAAAAAATCATATCAAGTATGAAAAACATCATGTATCATTTTGACAAGGCCAGAAAGGAAGTAAAAATGCCTTAGGGCTTCCCAGAGAAAGCAAGGCTGCAGAAAACATTCATTCAACACTCGCTATCTTTGAAGGACTACATTAAAAGTATGGCTCAGTTATTTAACTAAAAATGTAATGCAACTGAGGAGTCCCTGCTTTATCCTCTATACCAGTCAAGAAAAATACATGAATGCACTCACCTTTTTTGCTCTTTGTGCTATATTAGGTGTTCTAGTGAGAAGCTTTTCAATCAGGTATTCTCTATTCTGCAAAATCAACATTTGTTAAGTTAAAAATCAATACAAGGAAAGAAGAAATTTCACATAGATTTTAAGGCAGAGCAAAATTTACTTGTAGGGTTAAACGTTTTACCTTGGCTTTCTGGAAAAATTTGCATTTTAAAAGTTCTGCTGCTGTGGGCCTGAAAGATCAATAATAAATTAGAACAGAAAACAAAGACCCCTCTCAGTGAATACAGTACAAGACGTTAGTTAAATGGTACGTCTCTAATACTTTTGAATTAGTACTGTATGAATGGGGAATGAATGATAATAGCTACTGAATTAATTCACACAAACTCACTTACCACACATGAAAAAAAATTAAGCCTCTCTATGGCAAAAATACCAAAAAAGAGAGAAAAAAATTCAGTCTCTTAAGTTGCAAGTTTTCCCCCTTTTTTGTTCAACACAAATGCATTTAACCTTTAAAAAAACAAATAAGACCAAAAAAAAGGCAGGTATTGCTTTCTTCCCCAAATGACTCTACAAATACAACTAAAATTTTGATCCACAGCAATAAAAACATAATTACATTTTCCATAGAGCAGCATCAGTACCTCCTGCTAGGATTCTTTTACCTCATTGATGCCAGCAGATATTCTCAAGAAACTAAACTGACACTATTGACATGATGCATAAACCAAAGAGAGTCATCAGGATCATCTTCCAATCAGACAAATACAAATCAAAACAGTTGTAAGGTGAAAACTGACACTTCATTTTTTGCTTGTAGTTCTGTTTAAGTCTGTTTCAGCATTTCCAAGAGATAACCACAATTTCACAGCTACCGAAGTGATTCCAACTGCAGGTTTTTTCTCCCTAGCTTTAGGGATCCAAAAAGCTACTTATCTAGCCAGAGCCACTAGTACCACTCTGGTACTGAAGCAGACTCTGGAGAGAAAGTGAAGCATCTCTTGGGATGAGATAAAATCCTCCGTCATTTCCATTAGGAGCTCATACCACCATCCAGGACTAATTTTGACACAGGTAAACTTAGGGAAGTCAAAATCTTCAAGACTTGTAATTTCTAAATAAACAGAAGCAACATCTGCTCTAGTTTTCAATTTGAATTCTAGCAGGTGATTGAATATATAACAAATCAGGTAAAACAGTAAGAAAGCTTCTGTTTGGAAAATCTCAGTCCCAAAAAGACCCCAAAAATCTGACCTAGTTTATTTCTTTGAGGACAGATCTGAAAAGTAAGCAAGCAGAAGAGGAGTAGTAAGTAGTCTGTATGTATATATCAGTTCACACCTGCAAGAAATAATGAAACTACTCTTGACATTAACAAAAATAATTCAATGTAGATACAGGCAGTAGGTTCCACAGAGCATGTATTTTCCTTCACCTCCAAAGCATCAAGCTCTACAATAAAGAAGTTCTGATTAGTGGTCCTGTGGAGACCACCAGACTCAGTAGTACTTCATACATGTATCTTGGATGAGCAAAAAGGAAGGGAAAACTATTTAAAAGAAAAATCAGCTTCTATGCCAAAGTTTTAAAGTTCTCAAAGTACAGTACCATCACATGTCATAACAGGACTATGCACACTTAAAAGCTACATTTTAGCAAAGTTTTATCCAAACTAGTGCTCTCCATTCCTCTACAACTGATTATACCAGACACTTCTGAACTGCTCTGGACATGCTTTCTGGCCCTGTTTTTCTACACAAGCTGTGGCAGTGAATTGCAGCTGAGGATTGTGGGCAGCATCCTTGGCACTGGGGAGAGAGATAAACACCCACAGAGATCCCCAAAAGAGAAATATCATAGTCTGAGACAACAGCATTGCAATGCCAGTCCTAGAATTTGTCACAAAGAGCAAGGACTTCTTCCACAACTGACGTGATGGCTACTGGAGGGATCTCCATGCAAAATTACATCCTGGATTGTAAGAAATATGGAAAATAGTGATTACCCCCCAGTATAAAAATAATAACTCTATATCTGTTTCTATCTGAACATCTATTTGCTGGTCTAATTGTTCCATTCAAGACAATCCTGACTATGAAGGTACTGCATTTGTTTTAATAAATGTATCAGTTTAAATAACTACCTTAAACACCAATGTTTCAACAACGATGCCTTTACTACACGTCGGTAACTCAGCATTATGTATTCAAGGAGACAAGGAAAACTCATTTTATTTACTTCTCATTACTTCATACCACTTTAATCTTGCCCTGAAAATTTCTAGATACTGGAAACTATAAGAAGCTTGATTATCAAGAGCTTGATTATCCATTATTATTATTATTCCTACCTGTAGGCAGCCAAACTGCAGCACTAAGCTTAAAGCATCAGAACTTGCTACTAAGACCAACAAGGGTAAGGGGTTTGGGAATTTGAAAGCAGTGCACAAATGATCTTTGAGTGAAACAAAATTTTCAAGTATTTCAGGAATAAAGACGTGGCCACAGTCTTTTCTGTTAATTATAGTTGTTCTCTAGTATTCCTGCTGTCAATTTGACTCCCTACAACCATATCCTAGACTTAGGCTAACATTACAACAGGAAGTACACACCATAAATGACATGTACAATCAGAATTGCTCTCTCAGAACAATCTCTCCCCAAAAACAGTAGCTCTGAAACTCTAGAAAACAGTGATATACTAAATACCTTAGGAAATAATGCTAATTAGAATGTGCTTCCTACAATTCTTCAGCAAAAGAAGCCTGCAAAAATGGGTCTCTATATTCATAAAAATGAATAAATCAACTAATCACTCAAGGAACTTGGGACCTCAACAATGGTTTTGGAATAGATGTTTAATACTAACATCACCCTGGCTATTTAAAAAAACACAGCAAGAAAGAACAAACAGCAAAGACACCATGACATGCAATTCCCTACATAAACATGAGGCAAATTCAGCAAACTTGAAGCCCTTAAATTTACAGTAAAAAAAAAAAATGCCTTAGTAAGTAATTTTCTCTGGTAATATCCCAGTTAAAAACAACACACTAAGTTTATGTCACAAAATGAGAAAAATCAAGATAAAATTATTTATTATTAATTTATTTTAAAGGCCAAGAGAATGATATATTTGGTTATCAACTATTCTGCTGCTCAATCTGAACAGTCTTGTTAGACTTGTGCACAGTATCAAGATTTATATCTTGCCTCAGATAAGAAATTAAGATGTAGGACAAGGACTTTTGTTTAATCTGTGTTTAATTCAATACTGTGTTTAAGTATTAGGTTAACAATCAGAAAATAAACTTAAGGAACAGTAAAGAGGCAATTTCTTCTCCCCAGATAGAGGTGACTGAAGGCTGGTATTTACAAAATTCAAACCATACACTTAAAGATTATGTCACTGTAACTTAAAGTAATCTACATATTTTCAAAAATACTTCTATTTTACATGGTGATAGTGACCTACCTTTTTGAAGGATCTTTTTGAAGGCATAATGAGATTAATTTTCTAAAGGATTTGCCATACTTTTTCATCATCTCCTTGTCCTCTACACCTGTCTCTAAAGTGGGAGGGTCATTTTGAAGCGTGAGCATTAACACCTAAAATAAACCCAAAAATGAGGTGTCGTAAGCAAAACCATTTTGAAATGTAGAAATTAAAAGAGAAAAAATACTCCACAGAATATATCTATTTAGATACCCAGAGTTGCTATTGAAAATGAAGCAGTACTATCTAGCAGCATTAATAATAAGTTAACAGCATTAACAATTACAAAGTGATTGTTACTTTCATAGGAGGGTATTTGTGATAAGGTGCTGCTCCTGTTGCTAACTCAATGGCTGTTATCCCAAAACTCCACATATCGGCCTTGAAGTCATAACCTCGCACCTGAAACAGAACCAGAAGGGAAAACCAAGGTGGCAATGTCTCAAGTTCCAAAATTAAAAGATAAAATGCTTTAAATTTTAGGTTAGCATTAGAAATACCTGCTCCATTACTTCAGGGGCCATCCAACAGGGAGTACCAACAAATGTTTTTCTTACTTTGTTACGAGTAACATCACCTCCAGTTGCTAAAAATGCACTAACACCAAAATCTGAGAAAGAGGAGAAAAGTTGAAATCTGTTAAACTACTAATAACAATGCAAAAGTTTTACTTTTTAGAAATAAAGTCAGTTCCCAAAGGTATGCTTATAGAAACTCCCCATTGCAGAGCTGACCTTTGCTCCATGACACACTGTTCAGAAAATGCTATGGAATAGAAATTATAGCTTTATCAGGGAAATCCACACTAAAACATCCTCAAGTTTAACATCTCAGTATGTGTCTTCCTGAAAAAAGTTACAAAGGACTCCAGTACATCTGCCAATTAAGGTTTTCAAATATGCACTTTGTGCCAAGGTGTGCATCTGCTATTGTTCAAAGATGAGGAGCTTCTTCTGCATAGCAACTAAATATGAATGTGATTTGAACAAGAGAGAATACTATATGTAATTTCAATTCTTATGAGAATTCAACAAACCAAAACAATCAAAAAAGTGATCACTAATATGTACTTAATAATAGACCAGGACATGAATAGCTTTTTCCAAATTCTAAAATAAAGGAAGAAAAAACAAGGCTCAGTGTTCTGCTAGCCCATTACTGTATGAGTGACAGCTGCTTGGGAGAGGTAGGTGTGTAAGTGGAAGAAAGAGCAAGTTCCCAATGTATGCAGCAACACTGTCAATTTTGAATGCAGCTATATTCAGTATTTTCAACAGTACTATTTACAATCCAGTTATACTGAAATGAAGTAGTTCACTACAGATTTCAATTTATTCCCTACTGCTTTCCTATTGTTCCTTGATTTTAAAGTTGAAAAGAAAACACCTCCAGTAATTACAGAAAAAATGTAGTTTTGTCATTATTTGACACTGGCATACTAAAGCCTTAAAATACATGGTACTTTGAAAGCATCATTTATAAAAATTACAACTTTTGTCTATAGCCATTTTTATTACCAAGGGCTCTCAGTGCTCAGTCACCCACTATAGACCGTGGAAGGCCTGGCTGTGTGCTGGGGGAAGGAGCAGGTATCACTGCCTGCTCCCTTTGTCTTCCAGACAATCTGATACCAGCCTGAGAGATGGGATATGAGCCTTGCTCTTCTGAGACCAAATAATTTAATTCTTACAGACTGCAGTTCAAGAAGCACATCAATGCGCTCAGAGGACGTTTAAGATGCGAAACCGTATCCAACAGATACCACTGCCAGACAAATGGCAGACATGCCAAAAATAGTTCTCAGTGAGACATATCTCATGCATCTCAGTGACAAGTAAACTTATAGTCAAAGTCCTTATGAAGGACAACACACACAGATTGTTGGATCCCCAAGAACTATTACAATTACTTAAGGAAAAAATGAAATTAACAGAAATATCAGTTCCTACCATTTGCAAGGTGCATGAGTGAATCAAATGGAAACAATAAGAGAACATTAGAAACATTATAGAATATTATATCCTTATATATTTGATGGGACACAGAGAAATATTGAATAATTTGTGATTCAAGTATCATTAATCAAGAATCCTGAAATCTGAAACAGAGTAACTTGTGGCTACAGCACCCCAAAAGGAATAGTTAAAAGCCAACAGAAAAACTTTTCCCCTTGATATCAGTTGCCCTTGATCCAGCTCCAATCACCTTTTTCTTTTATTTATCCATTACTCTACCACCACCATTACCTGCTATTTGTACAGAGCCATCCTCACCCAGAAGAATGTTGCCAGCCTTCAAATCTCTAGAATGTACAAACAGGGGTTAGCATGAAAGCACATACTGCATCTTTTATGCAAACAAATAAATATACTGAATAGTTTCACAAAATAGAATTTTCAAATCTAAAACAGAAAAAGGAAGCTGATGAGTAAAATGTAACTGAGTAAGATTAAAACAGAGTGCAGAACTCAAACTCTAACAAATTTTCGTGCATAATGACCAGAATTCAGCTCTAGCATAAATGAACAGAATTCAGGGATAGATTTCAAGAAGATAGATATTTAGGTTCAAAGTCTGGCTTACCACCTTTTATAAATATAGTCTCACAAACTGAAAGTTTTCAGAGCTGTAAACGAAGAATTAATGCTTTTTCACATCCAACTGCACCACTAATGGAAAAGAAAAGTTGGAAAAAACTCTCCTCTTTGATCTCTTCAGAGAAGAGACATATCTTCAAAAGAGTTAAATTTACTGTACATTTCTACCCAATTAAGCTATTAAAGCTCAGGAGCAGAAGATATATTTTGCTATAGGGTACAGTGGTGAAAAGTTACTTGAATTGGCATTGAATATGTTAAAAATTTAGTATGTGCTTAAGAGTTAACAATATCCATTTAACACACTATTCATGTGCAATGTTCAGAAGAAAACTTAGTGGTTGTTTTGGTTTCATTCTTTTTTTTTTTTCTAATATAAATATGCACCCCATTCTTAATGCACAGTTTAAAACTGTCATACAGAATCTATCATAACAATTACAACTTGAGAAAATTACCCTTTCCAAGTTTTGTTGAATTTATATTACTACTGAAAGGGAACATAATCTGTTTCCTCATATGTGTGTGTGTGGAAACATATATATATATATATATATATTTATTTATATTTATATATGAGGAAACATATATAAACATATTAAAAAGAATGCATTGAAACAACAGAACGAGATCCCTGAATAATTTTTAATTTTAAACAACTCCTCCTAACAAATGCCACCTGACACAGTACTCCTTGAACTATACCAGAGCATTCACCTATAATGTACATGGGAAATTGAAGGCACAGTGTTTCAACTTCAACAGGACTTCTGCACGGTCTAAAAAAAGAGAAATCTCATGTGTATCATATAGATCTCTCTTTTTATCTGAAGGTACTTTAAGAATAGACAAGGGGAATTCACAAATCCAACCACAAAGAGTCCTGTTATCCCTAAAGTTCATGAATGCACCCTTCACAACAATATCAGCTTAACAGAATACTGTGAATTAAGGTCTGAGGCAGATCTTTGGCATTCCAGACCAGAAGTCAAGATAACTATTCTTTATGTCTCCGTTTATCTCAATTTTCTCTCTGCAAAAGGAAGAAATAGCTCTTGATTTACATCAGTGACATTTCATTTATAAGATGAGACATAAGACGTACAGGTAAAGAACAATTACTGTGTCACATCAGTACCACCTCCACTCTCAGATTCCTGTCTGCAGCAAACGTGGGGCTTGGGAACAAAATTCCCTTATCGTACGCTAACGCTTGAAACAGAGAACCTGCTGCAGACATCTTTCTTAAAAGAAAAATCCACCTCAATAAAATTAATAGGAAGGTCAGAACACACTTCCAACAAACAAAGAGTGTGGACAACCTCTGATATGTATATACCATCCCAGGGGATCTGCACAATTTACATGGAGGAAGTCAGTGGAGAGAGAATATACAGGACACAGCAATCATCAGATGCATACACACTAAGATGCATTTCCACAGTACCAATCCCAGCTCCACGTGTGGTCATAAAAGAAGGTCTGTAGAGTTGTAACAGATATTTACTGATTACCGGGAAAAAAATCATTTCACATTTTTACAGAAGTCCCAGCACCAAAGATTACAGGTGAACAGTGCAACACAATAACCAAGTCACAAAACATTCAGCATAAACCAGAATCAGATTAGGTGTCTGGAGCACCAGCAGGCACAGGACTACAGACCACAGTTCTGGCATGCTTATCACAGCACAAACCTATCCAAACTAGAAGAGGGAGACAGGATAAAGACCCAGGCAAATATGAAATATTAGTGACAAACTGCAACCAAGATTACAGCATCTGCCCAAGCACTCACTTGATAATTACAGGTGACATTTATGGAAGTGAAAGAGGCAATAAACTTGCTTAGCCAAGCCACTGCAGCTGACCAGAATCAACAAGCTACAGTCAATTTTTAAAATGCTTTTCACTGTGTATATGCTCCTACCTGTGAATTTGCCCATTCCTGTGTAGATAGTCTAAGCCCTCCAAAACTTCTTTAAGAATTGTTGCTATAATGGGTTCTTCAAGTACACCACTTTTGTGCTCTCCTCTGTTGACAATATACTTTATTATATCAAGCATTGAACCTGTATTACAGATCCAGGAGAGGAAAAAAACATATACAAAGCATTATCATATCAGATTCTTTAGAAAGCTGTATTTCTTAATTTTTTCTATGCTACTACAATTTACATCTTTGCATTTATGTGTAAATTCTTCATGTAACTAGCTCTTAGAATAAAGCACACCACTAACCCATCCAAACGGGATACAGAGCACTGCTTTTTGTCAAAAATACCGTAAACATTTAATGATCCATTAGAAAAATCTGCTAACAGCTTGCAAAGGAACCACAAATTAAAAATTCAGGAGTATCCCATATTTAAATAGATATGTACTGCAAAGGTCTTGGTTTATTATCCAGTTTAGATTATGGTTCATATGTTCATGATGTAAACATGCAGCTGCAAGATTGGAAGGAGACAAATGCAAACAAATTATAACATTCCCAGTGACACATAGTTTGACATTGAACTTCAGTTATTATACACTTCAAGGAATTTAATGGATACATTTTGTTTTTATCTAAGCACTATTTGACAGCTCACAGTAAATTCCTGTCATGAATCACTGGTTTCTCTCATGCTCTGTGCTTGCTTTTGCTTGAACTGATCAATTCAACCAAATGCGACACAAGTGTTAGGAGCACTTCCTATCCTTGTTTTCCATCATCATGGTAAAGCAGCCTGCCACCATCAAGACTGATCTTGAACAACATCATGTAACAACCAGGACCATCACATCTTATTCTGGAGCCTCTCTTTTCCAAACTACAAGCACATTAAGTTCAGCTCCCTTTTTCCTCTTCCAGAAATAAATAAGAATTTTATACCAGTAACTATCACCATAAAAAAAATGCAATGAGTGTTTGGTTAGCTTAAGCAATAAAAAAGACGCAATATGTGTAATACTTGGCCTAGGATGGATCTTGCTTGAATAAGGCATGAGTAATACTCATTATGAAATCAGAAATATATGCATTTTTATAAAAATAGAGGATTCTAGAGAAACTCCATAAAATATTCACACTGACAGAATTGACTTAATTCTAACCAGTTTTCCCTACACAGCCTTAATAGAGAACTTTAATAAATTGGTTCAGAATGAAAATTAAATTCTGTTTATATAACTGCTGTATTTCAGTAATTCTTAGCAATGATATACAAACTTTGTAAGCTTGCACATTCCTCCTTCACATGCCTGCATCTCGAGGTTCATCCTACGTATTGTTCACCCCTTTCTCATTAGTTACTTTAGATCAATGAACTCAAAGTTGGTACATCAGGAAAAAAATCTACAATTGCCTTGCAGGTAAACAAGAAAAACCAGTAACTTACCCCCACTTAAAAGCTTCATAACCAGCCATAGTTCATCCTTCACCACAAAAGATGTGTAATAGGTCACCACATTAGGGTGATTGCACTGACTCATTGCTTGAATTTCTTTCTGTAAGAAATATAAAGCCCAACACAGAGCCAGCTATCAGTTTTGCTAATATAAAGTTTAATTTCCAAAGTGAAATACCATAACCGAATTAAAGTATGTACAGAGTACGCATCAAGGCATTAAAACATTTCAATTTACCTAAAGATCTGCATGCAAGAAAAAACAATATTGCTAAGAACATGAGGGAAGTTTGGCAACGAGATACAGGCATAGCTACATCACTTTTCTTCTGAAAACAGTGAAGAAATTACTCAAATTCCCAAGTAAGCAATGAAGAATGAGTAGTCTCCAAAAGCTGAAGGTGTGGGTACAGGCTGGACAACAAAATGCAAGGAAAGATCAAAATCTACTGCATTTTCTGTTCAAAAGGGATAAGAAGAGTAGAATGGGAACAGGTAGGAAAGGAGGAAGGAAGCCATCAAACATAGGACACAGCACCACTGGCTCAGCTACTGTGGGATGGACAGGTAGACACCAGAGCCACACAATCAAACAGAAATGGAGGAAAAGCAAAGCAATATTATAGGCCAAAAGTCATTGAAAACAACTGACTAGAGGAACACACAGTCACCAACAGATGCACAACGTGGCACTACCGAGTAACAGCATTCATGACACACCGCAGCTGTACACATTAAGAATGAGTGTCTTGTATCTGTTAATTCAAGCAGAGTTCTTTTTCTATTCACTCTTTTACATAATTGTCCTGTAACACCTTTCCAGATGCTCTTATTCTTCTGCCATTCCTTTACACAGGAACATGAGGCCTCTCCTGCACCAGAGGGTTTGGCCTCACACTAATTTAAGCTGCCACAATCCTACTTCTCGCTCTCCATCTCCAGCCACAGAGCCCTGAGCCATCCCCAGTGCCAGAGGACATGCTTCTGGAGGGTGAGCCAGTCTGGAAGCCAATCCAGCTAACAAAACTCTTCCTCCTCTCCTCCCCCCCTGAAAAGTAACTGCTTTGAGGTGGACTGTGTATCTCTCTGACTCAACAGCACTTGAGAAAGCTAAGCACTACACAGGTCCCACTTAGGTTGATTAAAGCTGCCACAAATGCCATTTTCAACTTTAAACTTCATTTTAGCAGTTGTTTGAAAGAGGGTTTCTTTTATTGCAATGCACTCAAAATCACAGCTGGTTTCGAATAAAAAAATAATTATATGTATTAAAGACTGGGAATTAATCTCATGGTGCTTGTAGGTGACTATTAAACGAACCCAGAGATATTTTCTTTTTTTTTCCTCTTCTTTCTTTTTTTTTTTTTTTTTTTTGGATCACATTTCAGCTTGTTTTGTTGTCCGAAGTCCTCCTCCTTAGACAACTTCTGAACCCTGAACCACAGAAGGAAGAACACCTGGAAAATGAATCAATGAGACTGAATAATAAGAGCAATTTGCAAGATAGCTCCCTGTCATCCCCCAGAAGACAGTAGGTGGAATACAGAAGACAGACATGTGGAGCACATTTCCCTCTCCCAGAAGACATGTCATCTTAAACACAAGTCAAATTACTGCCTCAGGTTCTAAATTCAGCTACCCATTCCAAACCTTAACTGTAAGTCTCCTGCTCCTGGTTACTATTTCAATCCTTACACTGTTTTATTGTTTTCCTATGCCGGGAATATAACAGTGACTCAAAAAAGCCCAGCTGACACCACTGGGCAAAAATGCACCTCATTTATTTTTCTCAGGCATTAATAATGCAGAAATGTAACTAATTGACTGAGATAAGCTTCACTATCCTTAACTGAAAAGTACTTTGAATATTTTACCTCCCTGCATCAACTCATGGGCAACAATTGAGCTACCACAGTAATCATTGCCAAAGGCACCTTGTGTCTCAGTTTCCATGACTTTTTTTTTCAGAGTCTTTGCAAAACAAAAATAAACAAACAGAAAGTGCCTCATGAGAGATAAGGGATGAAATTTTAGTCAGGAAAGAATTAATTTCAGACTTGCAGTTCCAGAAAACTCCTATCACAAACAGAATAGTAAGCCTCGGCAGACTTTATCTATTTGGCTGTGACCCACTATATGCGCAGGTGAGAGAGAAAAGCATTCACTTAAAATACACCGCCAGGGAAACAGCTTGCAGCAGAACATCCAGGAGAACACGCTGGAGCCTGCTTCATATCTATGTCACCTTAGACATTCAACGGCAGCAAAGAAGTAACAGCAACTTCAATCTCTCCTTCATCCCTCTCTTCTCCCTGCCTCGCACTGGCACAGGCGTTTGCGCGCTGCACCAGGTAATATGCCCAGGTTAAAAGCTAACCTCTTTCAGCCAGGTTACTCCTAAACGAGTTTCACCGAGCAGCTGCATACAAATGTCTTTCAGCCTAAGGGCAGGTGGGTGACCCAGCTAATAAGGAACTGCGGGCCAGCTGCCTCCTGCGCTCAGCCGCAGCAGCAGGCCGGGCCCAGCTCCGCTGACGGGCAGCGCCGGGGCCCCGCGGGCGCGGCCCCAGGGCCCCCACAGAGCCGGACACGGCCCCGCACGGGCCGGGGCTCCTGCAGAGATCCTGCCTCCGGGGCAGGCCACGGCACGAACGCAAACAGCCCAGAAAATCTGTTCCGTCAAACAACCATTCTACGGAACATTCTGTAGTTTGTATAGGTTTTGATTGTTTTAAAAAACTGGAGGTAAAGGAATGGGGAAGATACCCAGTCAGGACAGTACTAAGGACGAGACTTTTTCCTTGGCTTAGGGGTTAAGTTACACTTCGGTTACAATAGTGAGAACACAGGACATTGCAGGAAACAGAGTATCAAATTTCAGGAGTTTGGCAGTTTGTGTAACCTCAGTAATATTTAAACTCCCTCCCACACTGCCTTTCTATTTTAATTGACACTGGCCCAAATCCTAAGTCTGCTTACATGGCACCCGGCTTGATGCATTTCCACTTCTCTGAAGGCCACACAGCTGAGAATTTGTGAAGGGTGCCTGTGCACAGCATTCATAAGCACTCTGCACCAGCATTTTAAAAAACAACGTGTTCAGAGAGTAGACGGTTTTAGAACATCCCTGTGCCAATAAAAACTGTTTCATCAGAAAAATAAGTGATTAAAAACTGATTAGACTCAAAATTTTTAGACTCAAATTCTGCCAATAATGCAAGAACATTCTAAGTACTATCAACTGAAATGAAAATGTTACTACAGGTGTAAGAGTTTTGAAGGTCAATTATGCCTTTTTTCCAGAAAAAGTCTCTATTTCTCAGACAAAATTTCAAAATTTCTCTAATAGAACTGAGTCATAAGTATACTGAACCTCACAAAAAAAAAGTTAATTATGTGTACACAAGCACATATGTGTACACGCTTCTTCAACTCTCCTAACCAGGAACCAGGAAAACCAGAATTCATGTTCAGATCAGAACAGATCAACAAATAAAAGAAACAAAAAATCTGAGCACAGAAAAGCAAAAATTGACTTACGTTATAAAATGAAAAAGATTATATTGACAGTTGTCTTTGTACCAAAAGAAAGCAATATAGGTCCAAAAATTCAAGACCTACTGCCTCATTTGACAGACAGTGAAGACATGTCAACAGCAAAGACACTCAAGCATTTGGCAAGGTAACTCTTTACAAGCTCGTAACTAACTGCAATGTTTTGTCCAGACCACAAGAATTTCTCTTGCAGATTTCTGGCAGTTTTTTCTAGTTTTGCTTGTTTGCTTACAACATTTTAATTCTTCATTCTCAGTATTAGTTCAAATTCTAATCAAAAAGATCCAATTCTGACCATTTCATCTTATAATTATTAGTATTTATATTTTTATAGAAATGGGGGGACTTTGGGGACTGTAGCTGTTAATACATCATGCACAGTATCTCACCTTGGGCATAAAGACAGTTCAGAACTTATCTTTTGAGTTTTTAGTTGACAGAATTCTCACTACCTCAGAAGTAACTTGCACTACCACAATCCTCGTAAATGGCACAACAATGTCGCATACAAGCTGTCACATAAACTGAAGGCGAATGCCATCAATCACCAGGGGAAGAGCATTTTGGGTCCTCCACTGTAAAAAAGCCATTTTATCTGAAGAAACTGGATGGACCATACCCTCTGTATCAAATTCAAGATATCTTTTGCACTGGCAATTCCCTGCTGAGGAGATCATTTCCTTCAGAGGCAGGAATTTCTGCATTAGAAAAAGCCCACAGTCTCTAGGCTGTAGTATAACCTGTGGAACAGAAGAGAGTGTTCTCACTTTTAGAATGGTTTTGTGTCCTTCAAATCTTGTTATGCTGCCTATATATAAACACACATTAGTCTTATAAGCACCTATCTAGGAGCATTAGAAAGCAATAGGTTTTGGGTTTCAATAGCTCTTTGTGACTTTGTCTGGATTGCCACAACCAGTGCAGAGGAAAAACTCTTGCAGTTCCTTTACAAATGGCTTCTTACAGGTCCCTTTCTTCTCTGATCAGTGGCCCAAACAAATAATATTCTTCAAACATTCTTGTTATGGCCTATCTAATAAATGTGCTTTACTAGTTTTAACAGGAGTTTCCGTGTGTAGATGGCAGTGTAGCCATTCCTCCTTTTCTCCTTAAAATTTATCAATACAGAATGATCCAACATGTTTTAATGCTTTAGACATTTTAAGGAGACTTACTAAATTTTTTTCTTCCTATTTTTAATCAATGTTTTACCAAAGGAAAATTTATCTTTCCTCAGAATTAAAAAAAGACAGACAACCAGACAGGAATCTCTTAAAAACTGAGCTTCCAGGAAACAAGAGTTTAGGTTCTTCTTCCCACAGTTATCCCAAGTTGATTATCCCAAGATTCAGGTTTGCATATTTCATTTTTGTGACATGAGAAAATATATATTAAAAATTATATCTTTAGGGAACGGTGTAGGTCTTCCAGATTATTTTCAAATCCTTCTCTCATATCCTGCATAAAATTCTACCCTCACTCTTGGACCAAGCAAAAAGCAAAGTCAAAACAGAAGATAAGTCTCCATGTAACATATTGCCCCCTTATTTACTTACAAGTAATTCGTCCATACTGGTTTGGCATTTTTCCAAGTTGATCCTCTTTATTGCTACACGTTCTTGCCTGGGTTTGCAGAGCGCAGCCTGGACAACTGCTGTAGCACCGCTACCTGAAAAAGGGCAGAAAAGGAACAGTCTTAAGATAAATCAGAGTTAAACCAGTGACCAGCATGAGAACCCTGTACTGACAAAGAACTTCAAATCTGCTGTTTATCCCGTTTCAGCACTTTCCCCACACGCACACCTTCCCACTAGCAAGACACCTTTCACACTTCTCAGATGGAAGAGAAAAACCTGAAAAATTCTTTTCCATATGCCACAAAATATTCCAAAGTCAACGACTTAAAATGATGTGCTAATTTATCAAGACATAACCACCACCTCAACGCATTTCATAGTTTGGGAACCATTGCACTTCTGTCTTTGGATACATCTGTTTTAATCAGGAACATGACCTGCATGGTTGATACATGAAGGGGTGGGTACTGTGCTTTATCAAATGTTATTTCTTTCTGTTCTTTTAGGTGAGTCCCTGTTTAACCAGGTTTTTTGTTCCTCTATCCAATGAACAGGAAAAAAAAAATCAGTAAACTGTACATCCCAAATCTTCTACAGTTCCAGCAGTGCCCCTGCTCATTCATCATGACTGGAGTAACACCCTACAAGGCGCATGCTGACCCTTGTGAAGAGCACAGGAGGCACATGTACTGCACCAACAGTGAGAAGATGCAGGTTACTGAATGCCCCAGCAGAGAAAGTCACTCATGTTTACTTGGCATGCAAATCACATATGGTCACACACCTACGCTGACAACAAAACCCAGGTGAATTGAACAAACATGGGGGAAAGGAATAGAATAACTTTCTCTACTATGCTTTATTTGTGAACCACAGGAGTAAAAGGTATTGCTGGTTCTTTTACCAGGCATCCACCAGCATTGCCCCAGTCAGTATTGCCCCACTAAATTAAAGAAATTATTGCAAATAATATTCAGGAGTTCTGCTCAAGTTGCACATCTAGCTGCCACATGAAATATAGCAATGTGTGCTTCCTCAAATAATTACATTGTGCTCATCCATGCAGAAATCAAAAAGCTCCCAACAAGCTTTTACCTGTAATTATAAATATTTCAATATAAATTACGGATTTCTGGTAAGTCATTTGAGCAACATGTTATATCAGCCTCCTTATAAAGTACGTTCTATTTATTTGGCATGTCCTAAATGAATACAAATTGTGAACAAAAAGCCTTTTGTTGTCAAGCTCTACAAACGTGGATTCAGTTACCAGCCGACTTAAGAACAATTGAGAGCTTTTCCCCCTGCACATCTGAAAACAGCACCAACAATACCTCATGACTGAAAGTTATTGTACATGTTTTAATTGCTATTTGCTTTCCTATTTTCATGTATTGTTGGTTCACATGATGTTTTCACTCAAATCACAAAGCTTTTTAACTGTGTATGAATTTTGTGTCAAAATTCTGAGCTCATCTTTAAAAAAAACTCTCAACAGGACTAACTAGTCATGCTTCTGCAGGATGTGGTCACAGACAAATATTGACATGTCCTGTTCTGTCTGCTTACAGAACAAAGCCTTTAAAAATTCCAATAATGTAGGTAACAAAAGAATTAAGAGATTTTAAAAATTAAATAAGATATCCCAAGTAAGAAACCACCAAGTCAGCACAATTCAGCTAACGTACGACCCATCTACATCACTTTAATGAATTTGTGATTCAGTAGACATCAACATAAATCCTCTCATTACTTTGACTACACAAATGTACACTGAAACAGGAGAAAGAGTATTTTTAGCTATTAAGCATAGGGAAAAAAACCCAAAATTTTCCTTATGTATCTTTTTCATCTATTCAGTAGTTTTATCTATTTGTAGAAAACAAGCAAGATCTTTGCTTTTAAAATAGATTTGCATACAAAGGCCTCAAAAAACACAAACAGAATAAGCACACAGAGAATTTATTCACCCAGTGCCAGGATAAAATCTTGACTATTTCCTCAAGTTAAATGACAGCAAGTAACACTTCAAAACATTTTGGAAAAAATAAACTACAAAAAAAAAAAAGTATATTTTTCTGTGTTTTCTTCTCAGGCAGAGATGATTTGCCATGGAATGTTCTTACCACATTACTAAGATGTGCTGACAATGCAAAAAGCTTTTCAGGTTTAGAATAAAGCCAATATACCCATTTTCTTCTTTCTCTTGCTTTCCTAATTCTCTACACTAGTAGAGTAGTAGTGTAGTACACTACATGTCAATACACTAGTTTGAGAGCAAAGTCAACCTGTGCAGTCTTTATTCTCAGTAGGACTTATGTACATATAAAATCTGTCTGAAAAAGCAGTTTCACATACTGAAGTAGAGCCAGACACTGAGTAGCTATATGCCTCCTTCCTCTTACAGATGTTCTCTCCTTCTCTGGCTCATAAGGAACAACCAGGGAGAGAGATAAGGAAAACCTGCAGCACTCACATCTGGTCAGAGGACTCCTTTTGTCTCATCTACTAAACAAGTAGAAGTGTGAAGTGTTCCAGAGGAGCAGCTATTAGACACCAGACTACCCAGATAAGCATTTCAGTTGAGAGGTAACAGACAACTATCATACCGTGAAACTAAATTGTCACAGGCAATCATTTAGCACAACAAATTAGGACCACAGAAAATGATTGCATAGAATGGATTACAGTCAACCATTCCTTGTCAGAAGGCAGGGCTTCTTCAGATACATTAAGCCTTGCAAGTCTTCCAAAACCCTCAAAGCAGAGAATACTGACTACACTATAACCAAAACATAGACTGGTTTAACATCCAGTCTCTGTTTAGGAAACTGATACAGTATAATGAAAGCTCAGATTGCAAAAACCATGAAGCCTTTACATCCAGCTGTCTCCTACAGAACAAAATAAAAGGATTACCCATGGTCAGACTCAAAAAAAAAACCCAAACAAAAACCCAAAAAACAGCTTTGTTAGAACAATGGGGTTTTTCCACTACTGGACAAGTTCTCTTTGCCAATTTCAAGTTAACAGGAAAATAATGTAATTTCAGACCACATCAAGATGCCTACTACTCCCATTTCACAACAGACAACAGGTCAGAGTTTCATCTTGTCCTGGTGTTTTTGCTGCCATCCTCTCTAGTGCAAGCATGCCCTTACAGCCAACCTGTCCCTTCATGCTGCAGACCATGCACTCCCTACCATCCTGTCCACAATGCAACACAGCCATTAGAATTGCTTTTAACCATCTGGGTTCACACAATAGAAACCTTCTCAAGAGCTACTACATACAGCCACATTTCACCTCTTCTGAAAGGATGCAACCTAAAAGCAATTTTCTGCATTCCACTTTGCACATACTTCACAGAGAGCATATAAAAACTCCACAAATATTCACCTGGGATTTAAGCTCACTTCAACAAGTTCCTTCAAGTTGTTCTTAATCTGACATAAAGGTATTTTTTCCTCTCTCCTTTTTTTTAAAACATGAATTTAACCCTTGCAGAACCTGACTTGGCAAAGAGAAGGATATTTGAACAATTGTGATCAACAAATGACATTAACATTTTAGTTACTGCTCTCCACTAGTCAAGTCTCAAAATGACAGAGAATGAGGTGAGATAGTTGGACCATATCACTGGCATATTGCACTTGCCCACATCCTTCACACAAGGATGACACTTGACTTATTCCATTATTGATAAAGGTCTGATACTTTCCACTAATCATGGCATAGTAACTGTATTTGAAATAGATCACAAACATTTCTTTTCAATTTTCTTCTCCTTAAAAACAAAAGTCAGTAACCTAATTAGCCCATAATGATTCATCAAGTCTCTCTTTAAGTGGCTCAGTGTTAGTCTCTACAGTATTTCAGCACAAAACCTTTTAAAGATTTCTGCAGTTTAGGTCAGTCTAGCAAAAGAGACCTTCCCCAAAACTGCAGTGGTTCTAAATTCTGAAGACAAGGAAGAAACTTTTTGATAATGGTTAAGTTTTCTTGTTGACTAGGTATCTGAAGGGTTAGAGAGCAGTTGCAATTGGAGAAGACTAAATACCTTATCTCAGAATCTATGAAGTCTTACATACCAACCTATACCACCTACATTTTTATACACTTCTTCTTCTCCCCAACACAGAGAAACCTCCTACTAAATGTAGCTTATCAGTGGACACAAATTTTAAACCAGTCTCCAATCCAAGACTAAATTGTTACTATCTGAAAAAGTCAGTAGTAAACATAATAAAATCTATGAAAATAGATGAGGCTGCAAAAAAAGTATTTCTATTTCATCTCCCACAACATCCTAGCTCTGAAGAGTCCCCTAGGTAATTCTTAAATGTAACCCCTATACAGTCTTATGCTTGGAGCAGAATGCAATTGTGCACAAAAACTGTGCACAAATCTAGATTAGGTTTCTACTCAAAAATACATGTGGAGTTTGGTTTTTTTATGTAACATACAAAGCACCTGCACTTATATACAAGCTTGGAAAGGTATGTTGCTTGTGCTGTATGTTGCATGCAATATTGTGTAGCATATTTCCAGCATTACTAAATGTGTTATGAACCAATCAGCCCTTCAAAATATTCCATAGCAGCACTGGGCTGAACTAGTCTCTTCCGTTTCAAAATAATGAATTCTGTTGGTGGCAAAGCAATACTTTTGGTTAGCAAACAGAGAACAAAGAATGCTTAATTCCTTTCAGTTTCTAGATTTCACCCCACAGTACTCTAGACAACTTTCAATATTGCTCACTTCCTTTCCTATTACTTCCACTGATTAAAACAAGTTATAAATCAGCTGAGTAAAGCTCACTTACACCTCCGTACTGAACTCTAAACCTTTCTGAACTTAGCTTCTTGACAGAAAATGAGCCATTATTTCCCTTTACCTCTTCACATGACAAATACTTGAGCTCTTAAGAACCTCACGATAATCATGTAAATACAATTTACTAACAATTCCTGCCCACTTTGTGTTCTGAATTCATGCTGGGATCAAATCTCTCCTTATAGCTCACCCGGATATTACTTTGCTTATCCTAGCAATTATGACATAATTCACTTAAATACACTAAGTGTTACATGAAATCAATGCCCACAGATAGAATTGCTACTTCTGCATTTTCAACATTCAACAATTAATCTCTTTAATTCCTCAATGGATTTGTTTTGCAATTGGACATTTTAAAACATCACTATTATGGCTACAGAACCACTGGGTTACTCAACTGTTGTATTTGCCTTTCTGTGGGAAATTAGCTTACACAAAGTCTGAGATCCAGCTTATACCATGCTACCTTTTAACAGCCCGTTGCATAAACAATCCAGAAAAACCTCTCCAAATATGCTATACAGACATTTCTGTGATTGCAGTGAAGTCATAAATAGCCTAAATGTTGATGTCAAAATGATTATGCATTACTGAAAAGTTCTATGTGAACATTAAGACAACCTGTGCTAAGGCTAAGATAAAGCAAGCTTCAGCATTAACCAGATAACATATTCTCCATACAGAAGGAAAAAGGCAGAGGGATTCACAATCAGCAATAAAACCCCACATGCACGAAAAACAGCCACAGGAGGGGATGACCTAGCTTTCTGAGCTATTCTCTTTATTTTCTCACCAACATAGTAAAAGAACTGGTTATAACAGACATTTTGCCGAGATAAATAACAGAAAATATTTTGAGGTTTGCTATGATATAGCTCCCTGTCAAATCTGTGGAACCGAATAAAATTTTCTGCCAAAAGCATGTGAAAATAGAACTACTCTTCTGAACACAGAGGATTCTAGCATCAGAGTATAGCAAATAAGTGTCAATCACAAACTAATTATTCAGAAAATAAGATAAATTGGAACTGTACAAGAAAGTAGAGAAGCTCTACCAATGATCTGGAAAATACAAGTCTTACTTCCCTCCATCAGAGAGCTCAGACACACTATATTGCAGGATCTCTTCTAAAATATCTTTCTTATCTGAAGAATAATCAGCTATCACCACCAGCCATGGCTAGAAGAATTGCAAGAGTTCTACTCCCACAGATAAAGGTATTTAAGAAATCTGTGGCTAGAAAGTGAAACTAGATATATTTAGATCTGACATAGGTTTATTTAATAGTGACTGTGTTCAGCTTTAAAATGAAATATCAGCATAAGTGATGGCCTTTTGCTTTCAGACACTTTCTTGTTAAGGAGACTTCTGCCTAGAGCCATACAGAGCTCAGCACTTGTCAGCTTGATACAATGCTATCACTAGATTGAAAAGTCCAAGGATGACCAATAACTGTGTTTGGGGCATTCAAGTAAACCTGCCATGGAAATGTCAGTATCACAGCTGGTAGCAAAAACCTAAACAAAAGCAGTCCACTTTCAATAGGTGTTGTTTTCTCCCTGACTTGTCCTTTAAAATAGGTGAGTCATCTAAATAAAACTGAAAGGGAACTGTCTAGGGAAACCCCCTATTATAAACATTACATGAGATTAAATTCCTTTTGTTCTGCTCCACATCTCAAATATCTTCATAAGAAGTGTTATTTTTAGGTGAGAAACGTCTATATAAAAAATCCACAGTCACCACCATTTGAGACTTTACAGTTAGCAGAAGTGGAATTTGCCTTGTGGAAATGTCAGGACAAGACTGGTGCGGCCCACAGGCCCTGCTCCCTTGTAATGTGGTTAGCTTAACTAATGCTGCTTGACAAGGCAAGCAGATATTCTCTGTCACTGAACGGGTCACATATGCATTCCTTTGCCCCTTATTCTCAGGCACTGAAGGTCCTGTAAACCAAGTAGACAAACCAAACAGATTCCTCTCCCTGCCAGCTTCAAGATTCCTGTGAATCACGGTGATTACTCTGTACCAACACTGAATATCCCAGGTCCCAGTGCTGGTGACAAACCCGTCACTGGGAAGCGTAACAGCATAGCGAATACTAGAACTGCCCATAACATCAAACACAAGCCCTGAGTAAGGAGCTTGGACTCCAGCTGCTGGTGGGCAGTGAAACCCACGACCCTTGTGGCCAGAGATGCCTCCATCACCATCTGTTACCTCTGAGGACTGACTCACATCTTCCATATCATCTTCCAGTCTAGATTATGATTGTTATGTGGACACATCAATGTATTGGGTTTTGAGCCAATCTGCAGAGGATTCCAGTGACTGGAAATAGTAAGTTAAGTTGTATTATAAATTCTGTATTGCTTAGTTGATAAGAAATCCTAAGTAAGGATGTAGTCAACAAGAAATCTTCATATTATAAGTTCTTTATTATGCTACTTACAAATTGTTCTAAAATTCTGTTTGTAGAAAACCTATGCCATTCTAATAATAATTTCTGTGTTACAGTAAATATAGTATCCTGTTAAGAAAATAAAGCTTAAATTTAAATTACATTTTGGTGCCATCATCATTCTGCCAAGGATCTCTGAAAGAACCTCTCTGTTGCCTCAGTGGTAAGCTTGATTATCAGATTCTCTGGAGAAAATAGATCTTATTCTCTGGTGCAGAGTTTGCATTGCATGCACTGCAAAATTATTCTGCTTACATATGCTAAAAAAGAAGGGTATGGAGGGAACAACCAACACACAGAAACAAATTCAGCTGAACCTAAACCAAGCAAGTAAATTAGCTAAAAAAAATTAGTTCTGACCCCCAAAAATGTTGAATCTCTTGTAAAATATGCTACTTAGAATATGCAATACATTAATGGGCATCAAATGTGAAATGCAAATAAAGTATCTCTGCTCCAGTTTGCAGAACTTATGCTTTCCTCAGAAATTCCAGAGCTTTTGGGTCTGCTTGAGATATCTTAGAACCTCTTTATACACCTAGTCTACTTACACTCCCTTTACTATCATGCTTCCAAAGTTGTGATTATAAAGTAACATAAAGTATAGCATTTTAAGAGCTTAAAGAACTAAAGAGTATGAAACTGAACTGAGCAGTGAAAAGTCAAGTTCTACACCTGGAATGATCTCTCCTCTCAACCACATTATTCTCCATATGAGCTGCCATACTAAAAAGAAAAAAGTGAAACTTTAGCACAAGGGCAAAATAAGCTATGCTCTGTTTCAATATTAATTTTACTACAATTTACAGAAGTTGCAGAGCAGGAATTGGGAATTCAATACCCTCTTTGCTGTCTGATGTGATACAAACAACATGTATCACAGCAGACAGCAAAGAGGGTGTTTAGCTGTACTCACCTAATGAATACCTAAAATGCCTTCACTTTCGTATCAGCATATAAAGGTAACTTGTGAATTCACCAAACTCAAGGACTAGAAAAGACACGTGCCATTGAACGAGTAACATTACATTTAATAGTTCATTATTTGAAGAGATTTGAAGGAATTCTTTTCCTTGGGCATAATGAAAAATAACTAGCTGTTAAACTAGCTCAAAGGACAGAGGAAGGAAAGAAGAGTTCTGAGGCACGAGGCCTCCTCCAGCTGTGGATAAACTGAAGAAATTGAGGAAAACATTTTTTTTTTACAAAAATATTGTTTTGCAATCAGATTTACCCTGGCTTCCTTCAAAATAAAAAGAATCCAAATTCATTCACACTTCAAAATTTTTTAGGAAAGAAGAAACAAAAAATAGCAGCCAAAGACCTCACAGCGGGTTCTCTGGCCCACGCTGCCGCTGCTCCTGCGGCACAGCCACGCTGCACGGCCGCCGGCACGCTGCAGGCAGCAGGCAGCTCCTGACGTGCACACCATGCTGGGGCTGCCGTGGGATAAGGACAAATGTGCATCTATAGTACTCCGCGTGATTGTATCCAACAAATCCATATTCATGCCGCATTTTCCCAGCAAAAAGCATAAAAAGGAGGGAAGGATACAACTTGATTAAGAATTTATGGGTTTTATTTGCCATGTTATTATCCATTCATCCTCGCATGAAAAAACCCATGGATTCTGATAATTTCATTCTCCCTGTTGTTTCATCATCAATATAGAAACCATTATTCACTATGCATACAACTCTTAAAATCTGGAAGGCAAAAGCCATGCTGAAAATATTTCTGTATAACTATAGAAGAACTTAGTATCTGGTATTCACTGTGTGTGGAACCAAAAGTTACCTTACCATGATACCATCAGAACTCCACAGGACTCCCTTATAAAAGTAGGGCAAACTGAAAATTTGCTATGCTGAGTCAGATCTCCTGCCTAGAAAAAAACTGTTAAAAAAGAATTACTATTCATTTCTGAAGCACCACTATAAACAAATTCTGGTGTTGATTTAGTCGGCAAATTTTATTGTTTCTCATTTAGTTTGAAAGTAAACACTTGGAACAATTCAAATACCATGAACGCAGTATTTTCTAAGTATTCCGGATGTTACCACATAGTGCATCATTCTCTTCCAAGAATGAAAAACAGCAATCTACCAAAACAAAGGCATTATTGCTACTGTAGTGTCAAAAAGATCTCTAATTAATACAGCAGTGTTGAGCTACAAATCATCTTCAGCTAGTTCACCCCAACAAAATGTGCCTCCTAGAATCTGAGTCTGCTGTGACCACACACTACAACCAGAAAACTTACCTATTTCTTATAGATTGCTTCTCATGAAACAATGGAAGAGTTGGAGCAATATAAATACTATCATATCATTAAATTTTCATTAGGTGATTCTAATCTAATTATAATTAAGTTTCTATTATTAGTCTGAAGTGGCTTAGAGTCTGGAAGCACAAGACACTAAGAGGAATAAAATACAAGCTTAAATTCAGTCCCTGTAATAAAACATCTTCAAAGCAAAAAAGTGAGAAGGAAAAAGCAACTTCATAATTAAATGGCAATGTTTCTGAATCCAAGTATGCTGCTTCTCAGAAGTCTAAAGCAATAGCTCAATTTTATACCCTTGTTCATATTACTCCTAAAAGACAGAAACCATTATTAACAAATACACAGTATTTTTCTAGTCGGTTAAATTAACTATTTTTTACCACTACCCTGAAGCAGGTATACTTGGCACACAGACATTCAACATGGCTCTTGACCTTCAAGATCTTTAATTACACGATTCTTCTGAAAACATGATTAGAAATATGGAAAAGCTTCAAATTTTCAGTCTGCTTCTAATTCTAATTTCTCTAAGTGCAGAAGCATAGCTCAAAAGCTATATAACATAATCATTACATCAGCTGATAGGACATTCTCAAGTTTCATCTATATTTAACTTACAATCAAAATACCTGAGGCATTTAGATGTCTACAGGAATAATCAGGCTAATAAAATGATTCAGGAATTGTTATTTGTAAAGACAAAGGATTAATGGAGAGAGCTAATTTATCACACTGAAGTTCCACTGCACTATTGAGTAAATCCATAGACCTAATCATCATGGGCAAAGGACTGAAAATATTAACTCCACTAATGCCACAAAGTTATTACTTCAGCTAACAAATGGAGAATACTGTTCAAACTTTTCACTGGGCTTCTCTTGCAAGCAGACCGCAGGACTGTCACAAACAGCAACCCTGGAAAAATGTACCTGGGAATTGTTCAGAGGGACTCTTTAAAACCCATCATCTTCATCAGCATTCTCAGCATCTCACCACTACCATATCAATTTTCTACAGAACAATCACTAGTCAACTGAAGACTGCATAAATGCCAGGAAGCGTGCACTTTTCTCCAAGAAGATTAGGTTGCTTCCTCTTTACAACCATTCCCTAAGTATCTATCTCCTGAATTTAACCAATTCTCAAAGTATCTCTGACTCAACAGCAGTTTCAGGAAAAATCTATATTCCTCCAGCACTGTTAGGTACATGATTGATAGCTTGTTTGTTGTCCCAGTATACTCCCCTTGTTTTTTCTCATTAATACATTTTTTGCCTCAGGGCAAGGTTGGGATTTTTACCCTCATCTTTCAGTCTAGCACTCCAACCAAAGCATGGTCTCCAGCCAGAAGCAACGTGCAGGAGGAAGCTGCACCACCACCACAGAACCCTAGGGTCAGCAAGGGAGGACAGCAGCCAAATCCCATCAAAGAACGCAAGAGACAAGCATTCACAACACTTGTTTCATTTACAGAGGTGATCCCACAACTACACAGAACCTAGAACAGTGCATATAACATGACTGATAGGTATACATGTGTATATAAAGAGAGAGAAAAAGTAAAATTTTGGAGAGAATTCTTTCCTCAAGACTTTTATACCATACCAGTCTCACCTCATTCTGCCACTGCTGCATGATAATGTTCTTACACTCACAAGTTTCAACCATGCAACCCTTGTGCACATCCAAAGACCTTCAAACTCAGCAAGAAACAGTGAAATCTAGTAGAGCTGTCAGGATTTCATCCCACTGGAAAGGTTGTGCTGTAAAAGGCAGAAATAAGGAAAATTCCACTCATTCAATACAGCTCATTCTTTATTTAAACAGGGGGAAAAGTATCAATATATATTAAGTATGATTTTTGGGGGGTAGGTGGAAACTCACTTTTAATTTTGGACACCAGAAAATGTCGTAGTGACGTATTTGTTTTCCAAGTACTGCAAATATAGTGCTCCTCTGCAACCCCTGCTCAGCAGTATCCCAGTGACTTCAGCAAACCGAAGAAGTTAACAAGAGTAGCAAACTTAATTTGATTTTTAGGGCCCATTCTTTAAACATCAAGAATTACTATTATTACTGGAAGAAAAAAAGGCCTCTATCAACTGTTGCCTAACAATTCCAAATTATTTTGGAAGGTCAAATGGGGGAAGAGAAAGAGAGAACCAAGGCAGTGCACACAAAAATTAAATACGTCCTAGACAAGTAGCCACTATATGAGCCACCCACATCTCTTTTGCATGGAGAGCTAACTGTTTTTTTTCCCTCAAGCCAATCAGAACAGAGATGGTTTTGTTTCCAGTTAACAAAGAGAAGCTCCATTTGACAAACAGATTCTGGAAAAAAAACAACTAGTCTAGGACCTAAGAGAAAGTGATTCTTCACTGAAAGAAAAAAAGTAAAGCAGTTCTTAAGTTGTTTCAGAACATCTGACCCACTCTAAAATAGCTCTGTCAGGCCTGAACTTGGCCCCTGCCATCAAAGCACAATGCTGGTTACAAGGAGTTCTACTCTGAAGATGCAAAGCCTTGCTGTTGTAGCACTTAGCAAGAGACAAAATCATGCAACCCCTTCAAATTTCTACACGCTCACCAGTAGAGTGGCTCCTCTTCTAACACTCAAGCAACTCCTGTGAAGCCAGGACTTTCCAGGTTCCAGAGGTATTGGGTCTTAAATGTAAGAAAACTTGGATGGAAGGCAAAGAGAAAGCACAGGGAGAAGAGAGCCAACCAATAGGGAAGTAGGCAGATCGGAAGAGCAGGAAAGTATATTTTCTATAAATTATCATTACACAGCACCAGCCAACTGCCTGATGTGTTGATATATGTTCCTTTACCCTTCCAGGTAACAAGGTAACTTTAAAACAAGCTTAATATTCTGGTTACTTGCAATCAGGAGAAACCCAAAGGAAGCTTCTTTTTTTTTTTTCTACAATTTACAATTAATCTTTTAATCTTCTTCCTGACAAGTCTGAATTCCAATTCCATGAGTTAATTTTGTTTTAAAATTCACTAGATTATATAGCAAAGTTTTAACATTGAGTCACTTAATGCTTAACCTCATTGAACCAATGAAAACTACAGTTATGCACAGACATGTCTCCAATCTGGGTATTTCTAATGCATTTCCATCTAAAAAGGAGGAAAAAAAAAAAAAGAAAAAAAAAATCCAAGACAGAGGTCCCTTCCCCAACACCACCATGTGGAGACAAAGCAAATAATTAACAACTTCAAGCTCTGCACAGCCTCATTAGCAGCACAGCACTGTGAATGTTCCACAAGGTGTTTTTAAATTGCACCATGAGCACTTTACCCTGGCAACTGAATTAAAAGCCACTCCTTATTAAAATACTAAATGGGGATTTAATATTTCCACAGTTTCTACGGATGATTATTAGCAGACAGAAAATCTCAACCAATTATTTCCCAAAATGTAAAATTTAATTTACAAAATTAAACTCTTCCTGTCAAGCTGCAGTTGTATTAAGTTACAATTAATATTACAAAGGCTGTATTTAATATGTGCACGTACAATATGCTTAGGCTGCTGTAGTAACTATTAAGACTTACTGGTAAGGAATAGAATTTACTTTGGAGCAGAATTAAGTCAAGCACATTTTTCCTTTTACAAAAAGTTTTGGTACAAAGACCTTAGGTAGCATTAAGTATTCCTTATCAAATTATGCAGCTTCTCATGCAAGAATTATGGAGGTTTTGCAAGAGCAAATATGAAATTTTGCCATAGCTTTAGTTGCTAGTGTGGTATTTCATTCAGCACAGTGCGATTTACTTTACAGCACATACATAAAAACTACTGCAAAAGACCTTCAAATGTTAAAAAAAACCCTGATTCAGCACAGGGATAAGAAATTTTGGAAAATGTGAATGAGATGTGAGCATCTGATTAACAGAATAACAACACAGAACTGTAATTTTACCTCTAACTATAGAGAGGCTTTTCAAAACAGCATACAGGACTGCCAACGTGAACTTGGGTTCCTGAGGATCATAAACGGAGACCCTCTGACAGTCTCTGATAGCAACAAATATAGGAGAGTTTATTCTCTGTCAGACAAAGAGCAATTAGCAATACATGCAGCAGGGGAGAAAAAAAAAAAGTATTACCATACCCTGGAAACAGCAGCAAAGACCTCAGAGCTATTAACCAAGAGCGGTTGACAGGCTGCTTACAAGAGGGACCATAAAATCAGCAGAACAGTCTCACATGGTAACTAGTTCTACTCAAAATCCCAACACATTTGACTTAGCAACACTGCAACTTATGAGGCAACAAACCACAAGATATTTCTGAGCTCAAAGTTAGAAAAAAAATCTAGACAAACACACAAGTTCAACTAAGGTAACTTTTTTATGATTGGCAGCCAAAATAGATAATCCGTCTCATAAAAGTAAACCTTTATTTCAATCTAATTCTGGCTGTTTCCCAGTCAAAATAATTTTCCAAGTCAGTTGCAGCAGGAGAGAAAAATATAATTTTATAATGGAAACTAGTACCCAACCTAACCACAAGATAATCCACTGCTGCTCCATAACAGAATCCACCTTCCATCAATGCAGGATGACAATAACTTACATCTGGCAGAGAAGTATCAACTCCAAAGTAGTTTTCCAAAATAAAGTCAAAGCTATTTGATCATACCTTAGCAAAAAAAATGAAATTAAAAAACCCCACCCAAAACAAAAAAATCAACCAAGATTTAATGCTGCTTTGTCTCATCCAGATGATGTAGGGCTCATTATAATTTGAAAAGTAGAAAGGTGATTTTTAAAAACTGAAAATTGAAAAAAGTGTTAATGCAATTACCATTTAAATGCTTGTTCTGTGAAGATTTATATTGCTTCTGAGGAAAAAAAACCCTCATATATGTACTTGACAAATTTAAATAAATCTATTTCAGTTATTTTATTCTGAATATCTGGTTATAAACCCAAACCTCGTAAGAACACCTCTCACTATATTGCTTTTATTTGCTGCTATTTTTTTAATCTAAGTCATATTCATCTTACAAAAAAAAAAAACACACAAAAAAACCCCCCAAAAAGCAGCAACAATAACAAAAAAATCCTCTCTACACATATTAAAATCCACTGAGCATTTTAATGCATTAAAATCTTAGAAAGAGATCTCCCAGGTCTTCACTAAATTAAATCTGCCTCTACCTTAATAGCAATTACAGTTATTTCTGTAACTACAGCCAAAACGGTGGTTGGATCCTCCTTTCCCAACAATTAGGAATCCCCTTCTAAGGCCTAAGTGCTTTTACATATGGACAGCCTGTATGAATCCGAACTAATGTAAAAATTTCCTCTTTATACATTTACAGAGCAGAATGTTTTTCTCCCACTCCACAAAATATAAGCATCTAGGCATTAATTGGAAGAGCCTCTTCCTTGCATCAAACTTATCAATCACAAAGCCATGCAGCAAGTCAAAGAGGGAATCTGATCCAGCAGAAAACTGACCCAGCAGAAGAACTAATGCTCTGTCAGATCAATGTGATCCTTTCAGCAGCTGCCTGTTAGAGCAGATTAAATGTATCATGAAACTGCACACAAAGAGTTTACAGAGAACTGGCCAGCCACCTAAAAAATACAGCAGACTTGGAATAACATTTCATAAGAAAGACTCCTTAAAGCTAGTATTTTCTCCTCAGCAAGGAGAAAATGAATGTCCCAGGATTCAACAGAGAGAAAAGGGGGAAAAAAGCTTTTTCATTGGAAATCTATATCATGTGGCCTTGGTTTTCAATGTACCATGTGGCTCAACTCAGACGAGCAATAAGAAAAGTTCACGTTCTCATAGAGAAGAAGAGTAGAACTTCTCCAACTGCTAAATCCAAGGGATGGAGATGGCCCATAAGACGAACAATTACCTTCATTTCATAATCCCCACCAAAACTTTTAAACATTCCTGAAACAGCCATTCCTGCATCTCTGCTTTAGTTACCAAAGAAGCTAAAGTCTATTCTGTCGGGAAGCATTGTGATAAACCATTATGGTGTATCTTTCCTCCTGCAAAGCCCTCAATGCTGCTTCACTGCACTGTTATTTTTCTCATTTAACTGGGAAAGGGCTGTTGTAACTGAACTCAACTGACACTACCCAGCTCCTCAGGGAGAAGTATGTAGTGCTTTCCAGAGGTGATCAGCTCTGTTTCAGCAAGTGGTAACTACTCCTGTTCACAACGCAATTAACCCTGGCATAGCGCATGCAAAGGGATGCTGCTAAACCAAGTTCAGACTGTGTCATTCTTTCCTCCCTCAGATACAAAAAAGATTCTGTAAGAAGAGTCCCTTACCATGTTCATTAAAACCAACAACATTCATCCTACAGCTCCAAAATTATGTTAGCATGTGGTCAAACCCATGGAATTTACAGGGGCCTTGGTTTGGTTTTTTTGGGAAAGTGGGGTGGGGCATGTTCAGTTGGGGTTTTTTTACTATTTTTAATAGTATCCAGACTAAATTTAATCTCATAGTGAGTTTCTTGTAAATTAAGAGAACAAATAAAAGGTTTTAATGAAAAAAGACATCTTTGACTAAGCACAAGATTTTTTAATCAAGTGATAAAAAATAAATCTCAGCAACTTTCAAAGAAAGTCATGGAAATAACCTAAGTTTAGTAAAACTATGGCAGGCAAGTTAAGTGTGTCCAAGAATCTAATTCAACATACCCTGACCTCAATTTACTCCCTAGGCATTCAGTTAAATAACATCAATATTTAGGAGCACCCATAGGTAACTAGCAAAAAAGTTTCTCTACAGATCAGTATCTGCTAGTCTGATTCAGCATCCACTTGTTCAAAGGACATATATAAATATATATTAGCAGTTAGGATTATAGTTTACGTATCAAAAGGCACAAGCTTTTAAGTGGAAAGAATAAAGTGGAGTTTCTAAAGGAAATTCTCACACAGGCACACTACAGGTACTGTAGCAGAAAATAATTATTATTTAAGTAACTCATATGACTCATATTACACCCTAGGCAAGGATTAATCTAACACCTTTGAGGCCTTTTTCACCTTAGAAGAGGGATCTACTCCTCAAAGATACACCTTTATGCTAGTAGAATCACTTCCACTTGGCTAACTTTGATCCATTCCCCAGACTGAGGAAGACAAAGTCCTCTGGACAGTAAACCCATACTTTTTTGGGGGGGGGGGGGGGGGGCCTCCACAGGCAACACCTGCTCAATACCAAACCAAGTAAGCCACCTCCTGAACACCTGAACCCTCATCCCTCCTTAGTCCCTATTCACAGCTTGGAAGTACAAACAGAAACACAAAGGTACCACCTGGGTCAACAAAAAGCCGTCCCATTTTAAGGAAGAAGTACTTTTCTCAACTATTTTGTTTCTGCCTGTGGAAAATAAAAATGACAAAGCTGAGTACACATGACCTCCAGATCGATAACATGCAGTTCTGGTTGCCATCAGCCTGACAACAATTAGCAATTAGTATAAGACTGAACATAATCAACAGCATCAGCAGGCAAGTCACCTGGACTTTTCTTACTTAAGTGGCCTTATTTGTAAGAAACAGCAATCAGACCTGGTCTTTGCCATCTGCAGTATTTGCTAGAAGTTTAAAATGTTACATAGAAATAAAAGCAAGTTTTCCCAAAGTAGATCATTAGCAACAAGCAGCATCTAGGCCAAGAGATGAAAAACTTTCCACAGCACATACTTTCAACAACAGTTAGCATTTCCCAAAGTAAAATTCAAAATAACCTTATTCAAATATAGGGAATGGAGACCGAACACATCTGATCTGCATTAGTTGGACACGTGAACAAAGTGCTGAAGCAAACCACCAAGAAAGTCCCTTCCTACAGGGACATGGGAGGGGGGCAGCAGACGGGTTAAACTTCACATGGCAAAGCGAGGCAAAAGCAGGTTGGCTGAGGTGAGCACGAAGCCGTAATGCCCCACTGGCCTTACGTGCCACCGACGGGCATAGGGCCGAGGGGCACAAGGCGATGCAAACAAGATGAAGCAGGGAGAAGAAGAAATAGTTTAAATACATATATATATACATGCATATATGTATATATACTGATTAAGAGAGAGTTGTCACGTGAGCAGCAGATCTACGGGTGAGATTTACCTCCCCCATGAAAGCACCGGAAAAAATGCAGAGTAATCCAAGCGGATGCACGCACATGTGCGCATCCACGGACACACAGAGCGCAGACACACAAAGCACACAGAGCGCATCTGCGGAGTTACCGGGGTCCCAGTGCAAACCAGCAGGTCAAGGCTGGAGTGACGATGCACCGCAGGACAGCGGCACCTCCGCCGAGCCGCACCGGGCGGGGCGCGGCGGGCTCCGGCAGGAGGAGCCGCCGCCCCCCGGGGCCGCCCGCCGCCGGGCGGATAAAGTTTGCAGCAGCCGCCGCTGCAGTGCCGGGTGCGACCGCCGCAGTGAGCGAGCCCTGCCTAAGGGAGAGCGAGCGCCGGTAGGCCCGGAGCCGGCCGCGGCATCCCTGCCTTCCTTCCCCGCCCCGCCGCTCCCCCGCTCCACTGACCGATCACCTCCTGCAGCTCGTAGGCGTCCCTGCAGATGGGCCAGCCGGCGGCCGGGGCGGCGGGCGCGGGCGCCGGCTGGGGCTGCTGGACGTGGACCGGCGACTCGCCCTGCTCCGCCATGATGCTGCCGGAGCGCCCAGGCACCCGGCGACCTTCTCCAAACTTCCCCTCCAGCAACACCTTTCAGCCGCGCTCTGCCTCCTGCCCGCGCAGCCGGCCGCCCGCCCGGCGGAGGGAGGAGGCAGGGCACCGAGGGGGAGGAGGCAGAGGCGGGCGTCGCCGCCGGCTCCGGCCGCTCGCCCCGCGCCGCTGCGGAGAGACGGAGCCCGAGCGCGGTGCCTGGGCCCGGCGGCCCCGGGCGGTGTCGGTGCGGCGCCGGCAGAGCGAGGCGGTGCCCCTGACGCGCCCCCGCCCGAAGGAGAAGCCCGGGCGCTCTGGCGGCGGCGCCTCGAGGGAGCGGCCCCGAGCACCCCGGTGCTCGCCGCCTTCTCCAGCGCCTCGTAACCTACCTGCCTGCCTGCTGGCGGCAGCTCTGGCCATCGCCCTTGCCCGCACATCCCGCGGCTCGCCGGGATGCTCTGTGCGTCTGGAAGCACTGCGAGGTCCCGCACGGGGCGGCGGGCTGAGCGTGTGCAGGCCACGGCCCTGCCGGCGGACTGCCGGACCCCGCCGAACGCGGGGCCGGGCAGGACGGGACTGGCGGGGGGGAAGGCACATCGCGTGGCGGATGCTAAGGCACCTGTTAGGCCGATAGCATAAGCACACAGGCTGCTCCGGAGCACAGAAGTGTCACTGCTGAGAGCGCTACTGCTGCAAGATGACTTGTATTCGAATTTGAGGACGTGAAGAAAGCGTTTGCTTTCATCGGTGGTGCTGCTGCAGTTCTGCAAAGAGTTTAAATCACCATATGATGAGTAGCCCTCTCCAGGATGAGTAGGACAGCTGCACCGTGTCACTTCAGTGCAGACACTGCCTCAGCTCATGCCACCGAGAAGGATTGAGGACAGTTAAAAATGCTCCCCTTGGCTGGCCAGAACCAAGTGATTTGAAGAAATAAGAATCGTGATTAAGCATCTCTAGTGCTTCCCATTATAGAGTGCAAGGTTAAAAAAAAACAGCCTGGGGTTAAATGAAACTCTGCTGTTAATAATAGTATGGATTTTTTAATATATTTTTTCTTCTACACTTTTAGCAATGTCAAGTGTTCAATGATATCATCAGGATTTTACTTACTATGAATTAATTTAGAAAATAGTTACTTATGTAGTCTACAGTCTCAGTCCTACTTTGAATGCTTTGCGTTTTAAGATTTATGGAGCTCTGGGAAGAAGAGTGGTAACATAAGATTTCCATATAGTTCAAAATCTTACTTCCTGCTACAGAATGAATTTAGGGTAATTACAACTAATACAGTATGCAAGCAGGAAAGCTATAGCACTGTCTAAAAGAACAGAACCTCGCAAATTGTTAGGAAATATGAAGAAATGTGATTTAAAGTCAGGAAAAGATACATGTAACAACTAACACCTGTTAGCTACTTTGTTCAGTTGGGGATAATGCCCTTTTACTAACTGATTTTTTTTTTTGTGCACTTGGTTCCTTCAGTGAAGACTCAGTTACTTGAAGGTTATTCCAAAAAGGAAAGCAAGTTACTTCTAGTTTGCTGTGTTGCTGAGAAAGCGAAGAAGTCCTAACCACTGCTTAATGATTCATCAGGTGTATCAGCATCTTGCAAATATTTGTGCACTGCACTTCCATTTTCTCACAAACAACAGTTTAGCTTAGTATCAAGACTGCTAGCAGTAGAATAAAAATATTGCACATTTTTTGTGCTAAACTAATGGTTCCTCTCAATCTAATTTTTAAAAGCTAGATGATTGAAATATTTTCCTATATACAAATTAGAAATTATTTGCCATAAAACTAAAGGTCAGCAAGACTTGGAAGAGGAAGTATTAAATTGTCATTCAGCGTTAAGTTTAATGCCAAGACCTTTCTGCCAGGAATAGCATTAAAAAAAATAGTAAAAGAGCAACAGCACAGGCCAAATCAATCAGCAGAGAAAATGGGTTACTCACTATTGATGGAAAACAGCCAACTTCTCCATCTGTACTCAGTTGTTGTTGGGAGGGGAGGAGGTTAGAGGTTAGTTTCTGAGCCATGAATTTCTGTGATGCTACTGCCATATCACTCTTTAAACTGCTGGTAAACATCTGATACCATTTTTGTAATTTTTGTCCTGATTATTGCCCCAATTTGCCCAACTAATCCCTACAATTTTGGGGATTTCTAGAGCGCACCTGCACTCTGTAATTCGTCGAAATGCGCAGCTTCTACTGGAGGGCCCTTCCCGGATAGCAATTTGGTGAGCAGTCGGAGCCGGGGGAAGTGTTCCGTGCGTTCGGGGCGCAGCTCGGGAGGTCTCGCCGCGGCTGCGAGGGCAGCGCGGGGCCGGGGCCGGAGGCGGGGGCCGGGGCCGGAGGCGGGGGCCGCTCGCCCCCTGCTGCAGGCGGCGGGGAAGGGCCCTGCAGCCCCGGGCTCGGCCGCTCGGGCAGCGCCCTGCTCCGCAAGCCTTTCCGGACACTATTCCGGAAAGAATAGCGACCTGCCGGTTTAGGAGGTTCCAGAGAAACTGATAGGACTGGTGTAAAAATCACTGTTCTCCGAATTAATAACAGTTCAGAATGGTCCCGTCTAAATGTGATTTGGTCTTTCTGAGGGCCTGAAGATGTAGGATTCCATGAGATGGTCTGGGTCGCTGAGTCCAGTCACCAAATGATTGATTCTGAAGTGAATAAAGGCTTTACACAGCCAGATTACAATCAAAACTGGCAATATTTAAAGCCACGTAGGCCACCATGGCAAAAGAGTTAAGCCACGCTCAGACCTTTTGAAAAGTTCCCTGCAGTACCCTCTGCAGATGGGACAGGAAAGTGTTCAGAGCAAAATAACTCAGACTTCTTTTCTGGGCTTGCAGAATTTAGGCAAGAAAACATTGGTGCTTACAATGACATTGCAGAACAACTAATTAATTTCAAATGTACGCATACCTATATAAAAACACAAACAAGCATAAGGACTGGGGTTTATAACCCAGGGGTATGTATGCTAGTGACATAGACAAGGGGCGGCAACCACCCAAACCATATTTTTTCTGAATACAAAGGCAGCAGATGCAACTGAAACAGCAATATAACCTACTACAGACTAACCTAGAGTGTGAATGAACTCTTCTCACTACTGTCACTTAGTCTACCTCAGAGAAATGAGTGAAGTAAAACCACCTTCTCTTCCAAAAATGGCCTAAAAATGCAGTTATGACTACCACATACAGTAGCACAGCTCTCTGCAATTATGTAGGTAAGGTTTGAAAGCCTCTAATTTGGTAGTACGGAGGGATAGCTGTGCTTTAAACAATGTCATGAGATATGAAGGCTGACAGAACAGCCGCTGGTGCTGATGGGAGCAGACTAAATGCTTTCATGCTCCCTTTCTCCTCTAGTGAATGTACAGTTAAATTTGGAACATGCCCATTATTGTTACTAGGATGCTTCCTTTCATCAAAGCTTACAGCTTAGGTTAGGTTCTGCTCACAGAGAACACGAGTATCTGCAGTTCACTTTACAAAATGCATTGTACTTAATACACAATCATTTGGGTTAGAAGAGACCACTCGAGATCATCCAGTCCAACCCTGCCCCACCAAGACAGAGTCACCTAGAGCGAGTTACACAGGAATGTGTACAGGTGTGTTTCAAATGTCTTCAGAGAAGGAGACTTCACAACCTCCATGGGCAGTGTGTTCCAGTGCTCTGCAATACTTAATGTAAAGAAGTTCTTCCTCATGTTGAGATGGAAACATTGGAACATTTACACTGAAAAGTCTTCAATTCCAATGTCACTCTCAGCTGAGTTCTTTCTTACTAAGTTTCATTGAAGCTAATGTCCATCAAATCATAGTGACCTTACAAAATAAGCCATTTCTATTTTTTTCCTAGGTTGAAGGCCTTGATGCCTTCTCTTTTCTCTTTTTCTCTTTTCTCCTTTCTCTTTTCTCTTTTCCTCTTTTCCTCTTTTCTCTTTCTTTTCTCTTTTCTCTTTTCTCTTTTCTCTTTTCTCTTTTCTCTTTTCTCTTTTCTCTTTTCTCTTTTCTCTTTTCCTCTTCCCCCCACCACCCCCCCACCTTGTAAACCTTAGCAAGCTATTCCACTCAGCAGATTAGTCTTTTAAGATCCTAGGAAAAAGCTGTGTTCTAGATATTAATGATTATTGAGTCAATAACCATTAAGCTAAAGTTTGTGGCTGTATAGTCAAATAGGCCTTTTAATTATTTACTTATGTGTCACATCCCAAGCTGTTACAGGTCCTTACCAAAAACCTTTTTTAGGTATTTTTTGTTAACCTGGTTTTCAGGCCACAAGTAGAGGGAATGCTCACATCTTTGTCTCAACTGGTTTGAAAATGAGGAGCCCTGACAGGCATACTGAAGACATAACTTGAAAAGAATCACGGAGCCTGGGTGAGCTTCTCTGCAGAGCTGGAGAGCAGATGCAGCCTCAGTGTTAGTGTTATCAGAGCTTGTTCCTCAATGCCACGGCTGGCTTTGCACGCTGGGATCCCCTGTTACAGCAGCTAAGCCTTTCCATCCACCCATCCAGCTTTTCAAACGGGGCCAGGGAACACGCTGTGCCCTTAACTTGCTCTTGCTGCCAAAGCACCCAAAACATTAAAATCACCAGCTAAATATTAATAGCTCATTCCAGCACCATGAGCCCCGGTGGCTAATTACCTAAATCATGATGGCACATCAATCATTATACATTTCAAACATTCAAAATTCAGAATTTTCCATACATTTAGAATATTTACATGCCAGACATTCATGTATTGGCAACAATAGCCTTTTTGGAACGTGCAAGAATTACAATCTCCACTATGATTATTTAAATGAATTTAGGATACAGTTACCATGAAAATGACAGTGAACTAAATATTGTTGCTTTTGAACTACAGTTTAATATCATTAAGATGATGTGGAGGTGTCTGGCTTACTGAAACTTTTAGCAGGAATAAACTCTCCACAGCTGTGAATGAATAAAATTCAAATATATAAAACATTTAATCTAGGAACTTCTATGGCTTTCATCACTGTATGATATGAACATCTCATGCATATTAATAAATTATCTTCACATAAAAAAAAGACTGGGGAATATAATTACCTCAATTTCACAAGTAGAAAACAGAAAAAGCTTAAGGGATTTGCTAAAGGTCATAAAAGAACTCTGTAGCAAAACTGGGAGTGTAATAGGTATTTTCTAAGGATGAGATTTCATACAGCCTCATGAGATCAGGGATCTAATCTGGTTCACACTAGTTCCTGGTTTGGTTCATCTGAAAACATTGGCTAGTCACTGGTTAGCCAAACAAGCCATAGACAGGATAAACAAGGGAGACCTGAGAAAAAATGTGGCCAATGGTGGGGAATAGGAAATGCCACCGTTTAGGCAGGAGCACAGTTTTAGCTTCGTTAGATGGTCACAGAATGACCAAAACAATGCCTTAATTACAAAAGGCTATTCATCATTCCAATAAAGGACCCTAGCCTTTGTTCATTTTCTTTTTATAGTAGAAGGGAAGAAACAATTAATATTTTACTTGGAAGCTACAAGTTTCAATGCAGCGGTGTTTATAATGTGCTTGAGTTCTTGGGATTTAAACATTTCTAAAGGTTTTCCTTTTGTTTTTGGGGATGTAAATCGAAATAATTTAGTAATCTAAATGCTGTAGGTGTGCCTGTATGTGAAACTCAACCATTAAACAAAAAAAAAAAAAGTGATTTTTTTAATTTTTTTTTTTTTTTTTGTCCTCTTTGGAAAAATTTGGGGTCTGATGAGCAGTGCTTCCTGGGAAATCAAAACAGCATGTAAAACCAAAATAAGCCTTGCTCATATTTTATAATTTCTCTCTAACATTATGATTTACAAAAGAGAAATTAAATTGTCCAATGCTGCTGGATAAATTTCCCCTCAAGTAAGTCAACAAGATTCCCAGTCAAACTTGATCATTATAAAAAGCTCAGGCTCCTACCTCTCAGGGCAGCTTGCTCAGCTTTTACAGGACTGGCAGAGCTCCTCAGTCTAGGTCATCCTTGAAGAAGAAAGCTGTTTAATGAAGATTTCTGCTTGAGCAGGTCGTGTCAGGGAGCAATAAGGACTGGGCTGCCCTGGAGGGCAGGTGAGCCGGGAGCCACAAGGACCAGTGAGGCAGCAGGGCCAGTGGCCACAAAAAGCAGGAGACATCCTTCAGGAGCCCAGAGAGGCCCAGGGGTGGCAGCCAGAGTCAGCTAACAGTCCAGCTGAGTCTAGGGACAGGGCAGCTAGACTGCCAGCTGAGTCTAGGGACAGGGCAGGTCCAAGCTGCAGCTAAAGAGCTCAGTCAGCAAGGCAAGGTCAGGATCATGAGGCTGCAAGACTGGGCTCTACTACAATGTAAGTAGGCTCAGGCAAGGACTAAGCATAGCGACAGCATTGCTCAGGCAGAGCCATAAGCAAAGGTCTGAGCTTGAACACAGCAGAGGACTCAAGCAGGGCTGCTCATATCTCTGTCTTGCAACTTGGTTGTTTTCACAGCACCTTGATCCGAGGTTACAGAGCAGCACCATGTCTGAGCTGGCCTTGAGTACAGACAGTAAAACTCTAGGTGTAGGGAAAGAAGTTGCAAATCCAGTTGGTGTGCTCAGAGCCCTGGCAAAATGGACTTAGCATCAAGAAGTCTTGAGTGATTATCTTGTTAGAAGTATTTTCCATACCCACCATTAATTTCCAGAGTCATGTGACAGATCAAAAGTACAGTCAGTGTAGTTTTGTTTTTAATTCAGAAAATTGCCTATTGCTCTAATTCCCTCTACTCTAATAAAGTGGTGAAACACTGCAAGAGACTACCCAAAGGGGAAAGTACAGAAGTTACCATCCTTTCCGGTGTATCAGCTAAATCTCATAAAGCTTCCTGGATTAAGACAAGCTATGGAATAATGTCTGAAACAAAACCCCAGCAACATGGAGTAAATCCAGCAAATGAGTAGCCTCTACTCTAGGAAGATTAAAATACCAGTTAAGGCATTAAAAATAGAACTCAAACTAAAGAAAAATCTCCCTTCCTCAAAACAGTGAGATGCTTTAAAATTCCTAAACACTTCTTTCTCTCCTCTCTGTATCTCCTAGAATGTTCACAATATTTTAAAAAACCCAAACATTTGTTGACTCAAAAATTCAGATGTTAGGTCTTCTTTTAAAGACCTTTAACAATTGCTTTGGATCTTGCATAATTTGTGTCATTCAGAAAAGGAATTTAAATGTAGAATTATAAATAACATTTTTTCCTAACACATCCCTTATTGTTTTTATGATTTCTTTACAAATCTAATTTATCCAAGAATAACAGAAACATAAACTAATTAACATTTTTAATTATGTCTAAAAACTAATATGTCTATTAGTTTTTAATAGACGAGAAACAGAGATTAGGCAGTTTAGGTGCAAAATGTTTTTAAGTTTAACTGATATATCATTAAAATATACAAAATACACTCAACAGACATCATTATTCACACATGATATACCCATAAAAGCCTTATTTTAGTATATACCACTAGGTATAACATGCCAAGACAGAACTCTTAATTTTGTTTCCTGCTTTGCCAATAGTAGAATCAACTGTGCACAAATATCAGCTACTCTAGCTTAAGCAGGCTTTGCTGTTACATCCTGTAATGCATCCCCTGCAAATGCAGCAAAGTCCTCATTCTGACCTGGCATTCTGGCCAGTACAATTGCACCTACCAAACTAGGTATAGCTGCAGAAGCCACACTTTGACTAGTTCTGTTTGTTGTGCTTATGTAAGGGTGCTTATTGTATTGATATAAACGCCTGATTTTGCCAATATACCAAAAAACATACTAGGAAATGGTGCCAGTAAAATGCAAATTATCTCTGTTGATAAACATGTCCTAGCATAGGCACAGCTTTTTTTTTTTTCACCAGTGATTACACCACCAACACATGGCTTAGTGCTGGTATGAAAGTACTCGCTGATATAGGTCATTCCACTTAGCCAGAGCATCAGCTGCAGTGGTGTAGTTCTGGGATGTGATCTTTGAGTGGCACCAGAGAGAGCTGTATGGGAAGGTGGCTACAAGCCAGGACAGCAGGCACAGCTCGCTCTGGGATGTGCAACGTCCAGGGAGATTATTGAGGGGTAACAACCAAAAGGCAAGAATGGTATTTGATGGGAAGAATGAGGTATCTGGAAGCTCTGGTACAACTGAATATCTATATAATGATCTTCAGAGATCCCTTCCAACCCTAACAATTCTGTGGTCCTGTGATTGTGTGATCCAGCAGTACAAATGATAACAGGAAGATAGTTAAACAGAGCTTTCATCTGAATCTGTACTGTTAGTGTAAAAAAAACCTTACAACAAACCAAAAAACTCATGGGGTATCCGCTCATTTCCTACAGTAGCTAAAAGTTCTTCAACACATCATGTTTACATAGAATAAGTTTCCTATGAATTTTTATTATCAAGATTGAGCAGTGTGTTACACATATATTTGAAATGTATGTGTGCGATATCTTTTAACCAAAGGAAAGAGAAACTCTAAGGAAATATGCAACCTGTCTAAGCTGTGGGCCTCTATGAACTTATCCTGGCTTTTTACAGTTGACTGGGGTGTGTCTGGAAGTGTGAACAGAAATATCATTCCCAGTCTTCCAATAGTCTAGAATCTTGGTTAGCCTGCTGATATGCTGAGACAGCTGAAGTTATCCACTCTAGGAAGAAATCTGCAGAGGGTGGAAAACATGGTGCTGAGAACCAGCACAGTCCCGAGGGAGGAAAGGTAGCAGAGTTCTAAATCCACGAAGACTGGCAGGTATTTTTAACAGTAGCAGTAAGTGTCATGAAACCCCTAAAAGCCTTTGCTTCCACGAGTGAAGAAAAGTAAAAGACAGGCACATACATAATGATTAAAAAACAAAAACAAACCCCAACTTAAAAACTCAAAAATAAAACAACAAAAAACCACCACAACCAGAAAACTGACTTGGACAAAACGTGGGCTTTGATTGTCAAAAATAAGATTCTTAAGGGCACACCTTACAAAGCTAAAGCCATTAGCACAAATTGAGACAGGAAGTACCCAGCTCCACTTAACAATTCTGGAGCAAAGTCTTACTCATATGTTTTTAAATTTGAGATAGCAGAGGGCTGATCTTTATGAAAAAAATGTATTAAAAATTAGAGGCTATATGTGGATTTAAAAAGCAAACAAGTTATGTCACAACTTGTTGTCAGTGGAGACAAAAGAGTATTTCCTGAAGACAAAAAAAAAAAAAAAAAAAAAAAAAAAAAAAAG